>PISW01004739.1:0-154846 GCA_004023785.1 Mungos mungo
CACCCCCCCCCCCGATGCTAATCTCCAGCCTCCCCCCTTCACCTCCCACCTCAGGCCTTTATACCTGCTGCTCCCTCTGCCAAGAATGCTCTTCTCTCAGTCTTTATGGTCGTTCAGGGCCCATGTGAATGTCACCTCCTCAGGGAAGCCTTCCAGGACTCCCCAGAGTGTAACCCCGCCTACGTCTGTAAGATGTCCCTTCCTTAAATCTGTTCGGTCACCCCTTTTAAGTGTGTGATTTGTTTCTGGCCAGGACCCTGGCAAATGTCCCCACCCCCACCCCCCCACCCCCATCACTCATCCACATTAAGTGTCCCGCCCTTGCAGGCATCTGAGTTTGAGATCCCTGACGGAGGCTGTTTCCCAGTGTCTGTCCAAGAGATCGGGGCAGGTAACTGTCTCCCGGCCACACTTTCCCGGAGCAGCCGAGGCAAACGGGCTGTTTGCTTCATGGAGGGGTGGGGGAAAGGCGTGCCTCCTGCACGGGCACCTGGTGGCTGGGGAGGCACCTCTCCAAGTGCAGTCGAAGTAGAAATTCAGATTTCTGGGCTTCATCCTAGACTTGACTTCCGAGAATCTGAATTTGAAGCAAGCACCCCACACTCCACGGTTTGAGGCTTAGTGCCTGGAGAAATGACGGATCAGCGGGGAGCAGAACCATGAGGGGAGGACTGAAAGGAGACCACCTGACGTTGCCCAAGGCTGGGAGACGCAGGCGCCTCCAAAGGTGGACGCGAGAGAGGTAATGAGTCAGGCGCCCCTGCTTATTTAACTAAACTCTGCACTCAACCTGGGGCTCGAACTCACACGCCCAAGATCAAGAGTCACTTGCTCTACCACCTGAGCCAGCCAGGCTCCCCATGAGTCCCCCTTAAGCTCTAATAAATATTGTCATTATTATTTGTTTTGGTTGTAGTAGTATTATATCACAGGGGGGCAGTAGCGTAGAATCTGAACTTCTTTGAGTTCAAATCCTGACTTTGCTATTTACTACCTGTGTGACCTCCCTGGATCTATTTTTCCAGCTGCGGAATGGGGATAATGACAGCTCCTGCCCCCGAAGGTCACCCTGAAGTCAGTGAATCAATGTATGCTACGTGCTTAGACTACAGTCTGGCAGATAAGGGAACCCTCCGGCTCTGAATTTCCTCTCCGCAGCGGCACCACCGGCCGGGCCCGGAGGACCCTTCAGCCTGGGCCAGCCTCCGCGGGCCCCCACTCCTCCCTCTGGCAAATATTTGGGGGGGGGGCAGCAAGGTAACTCACAATTTCCTTATGATGGTCTTCTCCTCCTTGTTACTTCCGGCACTGCCAGGCCTGGCGACGTGGGCATCTTTTTCTCTTCGTCCTCCTGAGGCCTCTCTTGGTGGGATCAGACCACTGGGGGAAAGGGGACCAATAAACGGGCTGTTTTACTGCAGAACTTCTGTGTGTGCAGCTCTGAAAGCGAAGGGTCTTAACAATAATCATTATACTAGAAATCACTGACAGCTAGAGTCCGAGAGATTCGGCTTCCAGTAGTGGGAATCTTCCTTCCACGTTCCCAAGGCTGACCCCTCTTCCTGCCTTCCCTCGTCTAACTGTTGGTGAGTACTTCAACCTTCTCCACTTTCTAGCAATATGACCACGTATCAATTCTCTAACTGAAGCCTTGATTTTCTAATCAATAAAGGGAGGGTAATAAGAGTGACGGCCTCCTAGGACTGAGTGACCAAGTGAGATATTACACAGCACCCGACATTCACTCCACAAATATTTAGTGAGCCCCATACTGTGCCAGAGCTGGAGCAGGGAACAAAACAGAATTATCTTCTCTCGTGCAGCTCATATTTTTCCACCAGGGAAGGAAGCAGTCAATAAATAAATAAATAAAGTAAAAATATATATAGTAAGTCAGATGGTAATAAGAACTAAATTGATATTGACCGATGAGCTATTGAGGTCAGTTGACTCAAAGAGGGCCAGGGGCGCCTGGGTGCCTCAGTCGGTTAAGTGTCCGACTTCGGCTCACGTCATGATCTCACGGTTCATGGGTTCAAGCCCCACATCGGGCTCTGTGCTGACAACTCAGAGCCTGGAGCCTGTCTTCAGATTCTGTGTCTCCCTCTCTCTCTGACCCTCCCCTGCTCACACTGTCTCTCTCTTTCTCTAAAACAAATAAAAACATTTGACAAAAAAAAAAAAAAAAAAAAAGAGGACCAGAACATTTCCCTGGACCTGATGTACGAAAGCTGGAAGAAGCTGTTCTCTCTCACGCGGTCACTGGAGATCGTCAGCAGCCACGTTTCTAAGACTCCCAGCAGGTGTGTCCACAACACAATATAATGAGGCCCACAAACAAAGAGAAGCAAGGAGGAAAGAAAGAGGCACCGAGTCTCTGGTTCCAACCCTAAGGCCTTAATTGCAGTTCTTTCTTTATTTCTGAAGGCAATCCACAATCTTTCCCAACTACGTGGTCAACAAATTCTGTCATGTACTTAACGCTAGTTTGAACCGAATTTCTGTCACTTGCAACAAACAGAAACCTGACTACAAGGCAATATTTCAAAAAATTTTTAATTTTCATTTTTTAAAGTTTCTTTATTTTGAGAGAGAGAAAGTGGGGTGAAGGGACAGATAGAAAGAGAGAGAGAGAGAGAATCCCAGGCAGGTTCCATGCTGTCAGCACAGAGCCAGACATGGGGCTCGAACTCACGAACAGTGTGATCATGACCTGAGCTAAAGTCAAGACAGAGGATTAACCAACTGAGCCACCCAGGCACCACCCAGATTTTTAATTTTTTTTTAAATGTTAGACAGAGAGAGTGCACATGTGTACGTGCAAGCAGGGGAGGGGCAGAGGGAGGGAGAGAGACTCTCAAACAGGCTCCAGCCCAACACAGGGCTCGATCCCACAACCCTGGGGTCATGACCTGAGCTGAAGTTAAGAGTCAGACACCTAACTGACTGAGCCACCCAGGCGCCCCACGATGCAATATTTCAAGGGTAATAGTTTGTTATATCCACCTCGGTATTTCGCTGTGGCACCAGCTGGTAAATTTCTGCCCTCGTTACAGACTGAATTGTGTCCCCCGGAATTCGTATGTTGAAGCCCTAAGCCCCAGGGTAATGCTATTTGGAGATGAGGCCTTTGGGACACAACTAGGTTTAGATGAGGTCATGGAGGGGCGCGTGCTTGGATCAGAGGAGACGGCCGAGGGCTTGCTCTCTCTGCCAGGTGCAAGAACCCAGGAGTCGTCAGAACTGGCCGTACTGGCGCCCTGATCTTGGACTTCTACCTGCCAGAATGATGAGAAAACATATTCCTATAGGTTAGACCACCCAGTCTATGGTGTTCAGTTATGGCCGCCCAGCTGCCTAAGATGCCTCTTTAGGTAGGACTGTCACAGAGCAGGGTTCATCCTTTGCTCTCTTTGTAAAGAGTGAGCTCTTATAATTTAATATTATTATTTGTATATTTGCTATAGCATTCATATTAATATATTATTAATTTATTATCAATAAAACCCCTTTCTGTGATCTATTGTTGCGTAACACACCAAAACACGGTGATTTGAAACAAGGACGATTTATGATTTCTCATGATGGCTCCATTTCCTAGGGTTGGCTTGGCGGGTCATCCGGGCGCAGCTGGGCACCTCACTTCTCCGTGTGACCTCGCTGTGGGACTGCCTCGCGCTTCCTCACAGAACCGTGGGCTCAAGCACTCTGCAAGGAATGGGAGCTGCAAACTCGCCCAGCGCCCTCCCCTCGGAAGCCACACAGCATCGCTTCCACTACATTCCATGGGTCAAAGCAAGTCACTGGGCTGCCCAGACTCAAGGAGAGGGAAGACAGACTCTACCTCTTGAGGCTGGAAAAGTCTCGTTGCAAAAGGCACTCGGGATGCGAAAAATCGTGGCCATCTTTGGAAGCAGCCTCCCACCTCTGCCTCAGTTCAGAACTATCACTGGGGCGCTCAGTGGATTAAGCGTCTGAGTCTTGAGCTCAGCTCAGGTTTTGATCTCAGGGTCACGAGTCTGAGCCCCCCGTTGGGCTCCACACTGGGCATGGAGCCTACTTAAAACAAAGAAAGCAAAACAAACAAAATACTCTAGAACTTGAACCTCCAAGCGGACGCGGTTGCTAGGAGAACACTTCAGCAGCCATGCCAGTTTCTCCAGGACGTAGGACCCACGAGAGGAAGCGCAGGGCCGCTGTCTGCCGGCCTGGCCTCTACCGGCCGGGGCGCGCCGCTGCTGTTCTCTGGGAACTCAGAACTAGAGATGAAGTGCGTCTCTTTATTCGCTAGCGAGCCGTGGAGTGGTTCCTGCATTTAACTATCTGTGTCTGAAGTACTTCTTAGATGAGATGCAGACAGGTCCTCCATTAACGCGGTTCCAACCTCAGCGGAAGGAAGACCGTTAAGTTCCTGTGGGCAGAACTCAGGCCTTCCGGATGCGGCTCCCGAGGAACTCTTTTTTACGGTACCACTGCCTGCTTAAGGATTCTACCTTGAGCGGATTTAAAGATCATGTCACGAGGTGGGGGGCAAAGGAAAAGAGAGGTATCACTTGGACTTTGCTTTGTTTTGAATCAGCCTAAGTTCTTACTTGTAAATGTGGCCAATGATTAAAAGCCTGGGCTCTGATCATCAGGCTGTCTGAGGTCATGTGTCACTGTGGCCACCACGAGCCGTGGGACCTCGGCAGGTACTGACCTCCCTGAACCTCAGGACACCTTGCGGGTAACATTACCGTAACTCTCCTTGCTGTGAGCAGTAACGGAAACGGTGCTTCGAGTGCGCTTGGCAGAGCGCCTGGCACACGGTACACACTGAAAACATTAGCTGGCGCTGAGTTTTTCATTCTCTTCGTCTTTCCTTCTTCTGCCTTTAAGGGAAACTGCTTTGTTTAACACAACGGTTTCTCAGGATCATTCAACCACCGAGCCCCTTTTCAAGAAGTGACAAGATGAAAGAAAATATTTTGGGAAACAGGACGCAGACGGAGATAACAAAGTCCACACCCAGCATGTCAACTGCTTCTTGCTGCCTCTCTTGCTTGTCCTACAATCTTGTCCTTACACATGTCACTGTGGTCTTTTTATTTTTAAGGTTTTAGTTTTAAGTAATCTCCATATCCAACATGGGACTTGAACTCAGAACCCGAGATCAGGAGTCAGAGTCTACTGACTGAGCCAGCCAGGTGCCCCTATTGTGACATTTTATAACTTTTAATTTTTACATAATTTCAAACTTATAGACAAACTGTAAAATTAGTATGGAAACTTCTTATATACTCTTTATCCAAATCCTCCAATTGTTTGTCTCTGTATCTACCCACCTACCTGCCTATCCACCCACCCATCTACTCACCCCTCCATCCACCTGTCTGTCTGCCTTCTGAACCACTTGAGAGGAAGCTGGAGACATCTTACCCCCTTATTCCTAAATACGATGGTGTAGATTTCTGAGGACCGAGGACATTCTCCTAACCAAGTAGTTCAGTTATCGAGTTACCATATTGCTATTTTATTTTATACTTTTTAAAAAATGTAAGCTCTATGCCCAACATGGCGCTTGAACTCATGACCCTGAGATCAAGACTTGCATGCTCTACGGACTGAGCCAGCCAGGCACCCTTCATGTTGATCTTTTTTTTTTTTTTTAATGTTTTTAATTTATTTTTGAGAGACAGAGAGAGAGCGAGTATGAGCAGGGAAGGGTCAGAGAGAGAGGGAGGTACAGAATCTGAAGCAGACTCCAGGCTCTGAGCTAGCTGTCAGCACAGAGTCCGACGCGGGGCTCGAACTCACAAACCGTGACATTATGACCTGAGCCGAAGCCGGACGCTTAACCAACTGAGTCACCCAGGAGCCCCCAGGTTGATCTTTTAAAGCAGTAAATCAGATCTTGTCATTTCTTTGATTAAAACTTTCCAATGACTTCTCATTACACTTACAATAAAATTAGAGCTCCTTCCTGTGGCCCATATGGCACACCTCCACCTATGTTCCAATTTCCACCATGCTGGGGCTCTTAAATTGGCCAAGATGCTTCCCACATCAGGGTCTTAGCACTTCTCCTCCACTTTTGCGCTACCAATCCTTACACGGCTGCTTCCTGTCACTGACCTCAGATGGGTCTTTGCTGACCACTCCATGTAAAACAGAACCCCTCCCCCCTCCAAGCGCTTTACTGTCATATGTCACTTGTTTAGGTTTTTAAACTTTTTTTCATGTTTACTCATTTTTGAGAGACAGAGCAGCATGAGCAGGGGAGGGGCAGAGAGAGAGGGAGACAGAATCTGAAGCAGGCTGTCAGCACAGCCTGACGCGGGGCTTGAACTCATCAACCAGAAGATCATGACCTGAGCTGAAGTCGGATACTTAACTGACTGAGCCACCCAGGTGCCCCTCACCTTGTTTTTAAAGATGTTTTGTTTTGTTCATTTATTGATTTTGAGAGAGAAAGTGAGCGGGAGAGGGGCAGAGAGAGAGGGAGAGGGAGAAAATCCTGAGCAGCCTCTGGGCAGTGAGTGGAGCAGGGCTCTACCTCACTAACTATGAGATCATGACCTGAGCCGAGATCAAAAGTCAGATGCTGCGCCAACTGAGCCGCCCAGGCGCCCCCCGTCACCTTGTGATCACTTAGCACCACTATCCTGCATGTTCGTTTCAGATTTCCTTATGGGTTGCTTGTCTTCCCCCCGGACTAGCATGGACTTCCTCTGTCGCGTTCCCCAGGAGTGGTGTGTGGCGTGTCCTAGGTCTCCGAGGAACGGCCGAGTGAACGTAAGAACGAACACGTGCCGCAACCCGGAATTCTGGGCGGGGCCAGCCCCGCGGCGCGGGGTCCCCTGGGCGGCGCCCCACCTCTTGTAGCACTGCAGCTCCTCCTGCGCCAGCAGCAGCTGCGACTTGAGTCGGTTGCGCTCCTGGAGCACGTCCCGCAGCTCCTGCAGAGTGAAGCGGGGCCGGTTGGGATCCGTCAGGTCAACCACCATTTTGTCTGGTCCAGGGTTTACCTGTAAGAAAAGATACCGTTTCCCTCATGAAGATGGACTGTCAGGGCGCCTGGGTGACTCGTTGGCTAAGCGTTAGACTTCAACTCGGGTCATGATCTCGCAGTCCGTGGGTTCAAGCCCCACGTTGGGCTCTGAGCTGAGAGGAGCCGCTTCAGACTCTGTCTCGCTGCTCCTCCGCTGCTCGCACTTTCTCTCTCTCTCAAAAAATAAACAAACATTAAAAAGTTTTTCTTTAAAAAAACAAAAAAAGATGGGCTGTCTACTCCAGAAAGGAATGTTCTGTTTTGTTACTCCCAGGCACCCTACGGGACTAACATCTTTAAAGATAAAGAAGCGAGAAAGTTCTAAGTACCATTCTCCAAGTAAACAGCCAGGGCTCCTTGGAGAATGGCTGATTCCAGGGCTGGGAAGGGAAAACTCTAAGATGAGCCTGTTTCCTTGTGGGAGGGAAGAGAATGTCACAGTGACAGTTTGGAGGAGCTGCCACTGGCCAGACTGAGAACAATTTGAGTATCAAAATGAATAATAATAACAGTTCACATAAGAAGAGAATTCAGGAGTCCATACTTAAAATTTAAACTAATTAACTAATTAATGGAGATGTGATGGTTAATTTTGCGTGTCTACTGGCTGGGCTAAGGGACGCCCAGATAGCTGGGTAAACATTTCTGGGTGGGTCGGTGAAGGTGTTTCTGGAAGATATTAGCATTTGGTTCGATGAACTGAGTAAAGCAGATGGCCCTCCCTGGTGGGGGGTAGGAGGCATCCAATCCGCTGAGGACCCAGGTAGAAGGAAGTGGGGAGAGAGGGTGAATTCGAGCTGTTAGTTGATACAGGTCATCCCTTCTCTGGCCCTCAGGTATGGACACTCCTGGTTCTCGGAGTTCTGGTCCAGACCAGGATTTCCACCATCAGCCCGCCACCCCCAGTTCACAGGACTTACTGCTTCTCTAGCCTGCAAACTGCAGATTTCAAGTAAGATTTCTCAGCCTCCATAACTGCATGAGACAATTCCTCAAATAACTATCTTCTTTATATGGAGAGCTATTTCCCCTCCTGGTTCTGTGTCTGTGCAAAGATCTGATGAGTACAGGGGAGGAGAGGGGAGTTCCTACCTTACAGAAGAAGGCCAACTAATAAATGCAGAAGATGACAGAGTAAAAAAAAAAAAAATCATCCATTTGCAAACAACGTAGTAACAATTGATTCAGGCAAGAGTAAGGAATGGATGTAAAACTTTTGGGTGAAAGTTTGCTAGGGAACAGAATATTTTGCACAGTTCCAAAGCATTTCCCCATAACTACTTATAAATTACAGAGGGAGTAAAGGCACTTTTCCAGCACAGAAATCTTGCAGACACCACGTTAACCAAGTGATGCGAGTTAACATCACCAATAATGACAAAGTGAAGCAGGCGCCTCCTGATACAATGCACTGAGAAGGACACAGCATCTCTTCCTGCTAAACACATGTCACCTGTGTGAATCTAACCGTCACACATCAAAACAAACCTGAGTTGAAGGATATTCTACAAACCAACTGATATATAACCAAAAATGTCAAGGTTGTAAAACCCAAGAAAAAGCTGAGGAACTCTTCCAGATTAAAGGGGTCTGTCAACTAAAGGTACCATGTAACCGTGGACTGGATCTTGCACCAGAAAGAAGATGGTGTAAAGGACATTATCATGAATTTTGAATAGGGATAGGATAGTAGGTCTTAGTGTTCTATCACTTTTTTCCCCTGAATTTGATCATTTACTGTGGCAATGCAAGAGTATGTCTTGTGAGATTTTAGGGTAAAGGATCCTAATTTTTTACTAATCCTGCAACTAATGTAATGTCTGCTCAAATAGTTAAGAAAAACTGAGTGACTAAATAATATACATAAATATTATTTTTATATGCATATATACACATATGTGTGTGTATGTAAATTTGTATATGCATACATACATATATGTTTTGTGTGTGTATATAAATACTCTGACATATATCTTCTTTGTCATCTTTTCTTTGAGAGAGAGAGTGAAAGCCAGGGAGAAGGGCAGAGGAAGAGAGAGAGAATCCTAAGCAGGCTCCACACTCAGCAGGGAGCCTGAAGCAGGGCTCGATCCCATAACCCTAGGATCATGCCCTGAGTTGAAATCAAGAGCTGGACACTCAACCGACTGAGTCACCCAGGCGCCCCTATATCTGCTTCTTTACCAAATAAGGTGATCTAGGGTGCCTAGGTGGCCCAGTTGGTTAAGCATCAACTCTTGATTTTTGGCTCAGGTCATGATCTCATGGTTCATGAGTTCAAGTCCCATGTCAGGCTCTGTGGTGACAGTGGGGAGACTACTTGGGATTCTGTCTCCCTCTCTCCGTGCCCCTCCCATACTTAACTTTTAAAAAAACAATAAGATGATCTAGATGCAGGTTTGGTAAAATACGTGGCTAACAATTTCTTTTTATGCTTTTAAAATTTATTTTTGAGAGACAGAGAGAGACAACGTGAGCAGGGGAGGGTCAGAGAGAGAGGGAGACACAGAATCTGAAGACAGGCTCCAGGCTCTGAGCTAGCTGTCAGCACAGAGCCTGGCGTGGGGCTTGAACCCACAAACCGTGAGATCATGACCTGAGCTGAAGCTGGACGCTCAACCGACTGAGCCCTCCAGGCGCCCCAATACTTGGTTCATAAAGATGGGAACATTGTTAGGGGACATGGAACTATCCGTGGTTTCCACTGGTGATTGCCACAGGTATTGCTAATGTCACTGAGGTTTGTTGTCTACATTCACAATTGGAGAAAGTGACCCATTTCAGCTGGAGGTTAATGAAAATGAAAATATAATTTTTTTCCCAAGCAAAGGCATGGACCTCTTGGATTGGAATCACGATCCCCTGGGGCATCTAAGAACTCCGAGTTAAGAACCCTCAGGCACAATCGTTGATAACACTGTACAAGGGAAGTTTCCAAAGCCATTAAAAGATGAGGAAGCTCTTCATCTGATTTAATTCAACTTTCACGCTGTTAACTGAAACTACGAAGAGGCAGAACTGCGTACATGTTATAATACTGTTTGTGTGAAAAAGGAAAAATATTTTCATATCTGCTTCTGTTCACAGCAAGTATCTCTGGAAGGATACACAAGAAACCGATCATTTAAATTTTTTCCAGGGAGGGTCATTGGGTGGCTGGGGGTGGAGAGCGGTGGGGGGGCAGTGTTTTCAAGGCAAACTCGTTTGCACCTTTTGATCTTTGAACTTAAATTTATTTATTTATTTATTTATTTAAAGTTTATTTATTTATTTTAAGAAAGATAGAGAGCAGGGGAGGGTCAGAGAGAGAGAGAGGGAGAGAGAGAGAAACCCAAGCACGCTCAACATGGGGTTCGAACCCATGAACTGTGAGATCATGACCTGAGGCAAAAAAACAAGAGTCAGACACTTAATTCACTGAGCCACCCAGGTGTCCCTGAACTTAAAATTTCATTTACTTAGGGGCGCCTGGGTGGCTCAGTTGGTTAGGCCTCCGACTTCGGCTCAGGTCAGATCTCACGTTCGTGGGTTCAAGCTCCGAGTCAGGCTCTGTGCTGACAGCTAGGTCGGAGCCTGGAGCCTGCTTCCGGTTCTGTGTCTCCTTCTCTCTCTGCCCTTCCCCCTCTCATGCTCTGTCTCTGTCTGTATCAAAAATAAATAAAACATTTAAAAATTAAAAAAAAAATTTCATTTATTTATTTATTTAATTTATTAATGTTTTATTTATTTTTGATAAATAAGAGAGACAGAGTATGAGAAGGGGAGGGGCAGAGAGAGAAGGAGACACAGAACCGGAAGCAGGCTCCAGGCTCTGGGCTAGCTGTCAGCACAAAGTCTGATATGGGGCTTGAACCCACGAACGTGAGATCTGACCTGAGCCGAAGTCGGAGGCCTAACCGACTGAGCCACCCAAGCGTCCCTGAACTTAAATGTTTAAAAGAGAAAGGAAAAAACTCCCTCACACCCATTAGGGTGGCTATTGGAAACACACAAAACAGAAAAGAACAAGCATGGAAAGCAGGCGGAATTCTTATGTGCTGCTGTTGGGAATATAAAATGGCGCAGTCACTATGGAAAACCATATGGCAGATCCTTAAAACATTAAAAACAGGATTCTCCCATGATCCAGCAATTACACTCTTTTTTAAATTTTTTAAATGTTTATTTATTTTTGAGAGAGAGAGAAACAGAGTACAAGCAGGGGAAGGCAGAGAGAGATGGAGACACAGAATCGGAAGCAGGCTCCAGGCTCTGAGCTGTCAGCACGGGGCTCGAACTCCTGAATCGTGAGATCATGACCTGAGCCCAAGTCAGACACTCAACCGACTAAGGCACCCTCCATGTTCACAGCAGCCTTATTCACACTAGCCAACAAGCAGAAGCAAGCCAGGGGTCAACCAACAGATGCGTGGACAAACAAAATGTCAGCTCTCCACACAACGGACTTTTATTCAGCTGTTAAAAGGCAGGGGATTCTGACAGCGGCTGCACCATGCAAGACCCCTAACGACACTGTGCTCAGTGAAATAACCAGGGACAAGAGGAAACACTTATATGAAGTAGCTGGAATAGGAGAATTCACGGAGACCATAAGTAGACACGGGATGGGGCGCCAGGGGGGCTCAGTCGATTAAGCAGCTGACTTCGACTCAGGTCATCATATCACGGTTCATGGGTTCAAGCCCCGCATTGGGCTCTGTGCTGACAGCTCGGAGCCTGGAGCCTGCTTCCGATTCTGTCTCCTTCTCTCTCTGCCCCTTCCCATCCACACTCTGTCTCTTTCTCTCTTTCAAATATAAACATTAAAAAATTTTTTAAAAAGACAAGAAAGCAGACATGGGGAGGGGGAACAGGGAGCTGGTGTTTAATAGGGACAGAGTTTCAGTTCTGCGAGGTGGAAGAAATTCTGCGTGGATGGCAGCGATGGTCGCACAAGAGCGTGGACGCACTTCAATGCCACTTCACTGTGCACTTAAGCACGATTAGGGTGGCACATTTTATGTGTACTTTGCCACAATTAAAAGATAATTTTAAAGAAGAAGGTGTATTTTTATGAACTGCCTAGTGGCCCTAAACATCCATTCTCTCTGCCCTTTTCCCCACCCCTGTTCTTGAGGCGTACGGTTTGGGAGGGAAATGCCACCTCATCTGCCCCCTGAGAAAGCTTGCCCGCTGTGCCCCAGCGCAGGAAACCCCCGGGCGCTGGGCGGAGCCGGGCCGGTCGGCGTGGGGCCCCCTCCATAGCCTTGTTCCTGGGGCCGGAGGTGGGGGAGAGCTCAGGATGTGAGCTGAGCCGTCCTGAGCAAGAGTCTCCGAAGCCGGGCTGCAAATGGTGCTGGGCCCCTCGTTTGACGGACACTCTAAAGCAGACGCGTATCTACAAACACTGTTGTCACCGTGACGCATGAGTAGGTGAAAGAAACTTGTACCAGGGACGCGGGCAGCCGGAAGCCTTCACTCCCACCCCCCCCCCCCGGCGGACGTCACCCCGTTCCTGCCGTGCTTTCCCGGCACACTTCTTGGTCTGTGCCGCGGTTACTGCAGAGTTCGGGCCGGGAGGGTGCTGAGCTGTCCCACCAGATGTGAGCGCAGGCTCCTGGCTAGTTTAACCCCTGGAGCCCCGCGATCTATGTAGTCGCCACCAAATGTCATTCCAACAAATGAGGTCAAATGTCTCTGCATTTAGTGTGCGGAGGTAAAGACTAGCGTCTCTGAGCTCAAATCCTGCCTTCATCTCTTACTCGAAGTAAGTCTTCTGGCAAATTACTGAACTGTTCTATGCCTCCATTTCTATAAAATGGATATGCTAACAGTAAGAGGATTCGATGAGATAGTCCACTTAGAACAGCTTGTTTTTTTTTAACTGTGGCTGGAGACTAGTAATTCATGGTGTTCATTTAATCAATTGTGGCAAGAATTTTAAAACTCATAACAATAGGGGCGCCTGGGTGGCTCAGTTGGTTGAACAACCAACTCTTGATTTGGGTTCAGGTCATACTCCCAGGGTCATGCGAGCAATGCCTGCGTCAGGCTACAGTACTGAGCATGGAGACTGCTGACGATTCTCTTTCTTGGGGGCACTGGGAGGGCTCAGTAGGTTAAGGGACAGACCCACTCTTGACTTGGGCTCAGCCCATGATCTCATGGTTTGTGACTTCAAGCCCTACGTTGGGCTCTGTGCTGACAGTGCGGAACCTGTTTGGGACTCTCTCTCTCTCCCTCTCTGTCCCTCCCTGGTGTCTCTCTCTCTCTCTCAAAATAAATAAACAAACATTAAAAAAAAAAAAGGTTCTGTATCTCTACTTCCTCCCCTGCTCATGCTCTCTCTCTCTCTCTCTCTCTAAAATAAAAAAACACTCTGGGTCGCCTGGGTGGCTCAGTCCGTTAAGTGGCAGACTTCAGCTCAGGTCCTGATCTCATGCTTTGTGAGTTCAAGCCCCTCATCGGGCTCTGTGCTGACACCTCAGAGCCTGGAGCTTGCTTCAGATACTGGTTCTCCCCGTCTTTCTGTCCCTTCCCCGCTCTCACTCTCTCTCTCTCAAAAATAAATAAAGATTAAAGAAAAAAATTTTAGATAAAAGAATACTTTAAAAAACTCATAAAATGGAATTGGCAAGTGTGACTGTGCATCAAGTTTAATAAGGGTGAGTCAGGGTAAGCTGTTTCTTGAAACTTCTGTCTCACCAATATTGGACAGTGATATAATGGATAAATCTGTAAAACAGAGATAGAACATACCTGCACTAATCTTGAATTTATAGCTGGATGATTTTTTTTTAAAAACTTACTTATTTTAAGTAATCTCTATCCCCAAGTGGGGCTTGAACTCCTGACCCCTGAGATCAAGAGTCACACGCTCCTCTGACTGAGCCAGAAAGGTGCCCCTAGCTCGATAATTATTAACATAGGTATACACCCATGTAACCACACCCGGATGAGCGCCCATGAGCCTCCCCCTACTCTCTCCCCCACCTCTCTCCTCCCTGGAGTTACTGCCAATCTGTCTTCCATAGGAACAGGGTGTTCTGCCTGTGCTTCAGTTTCATGTAACTACACAGTGGGCTCCCTTCTGTGCCTGGCTCCCCGTGTGACACCGGTGAGAGTGGTGCCCAAGCTGCCCTTTTCCCCTGCTGCGCAGTACTCCACGGTGCGACTACACCACAGATTTAAAATCCGTTCCTCGGTTGCGTTTCTGCTGTGTTTGCTCCGCTTTGACACAATTCTGAAGAAACGCGCTCTCAACATTCTTGTTTTTGGTGTTTTTTGGTGGTCTCATCACTGATTTCTCTCCCTTAGAATTTATTTCTCACTCTAGGTCGAGATTTTCAAAATGTGATGGAGCCTGCTGGAAATGCAGATTCCTGGTCCCACTCCAGATCTGTCGAATCGGAAACTCTGGGGCAAGGGCTCAGGGATGTGTGCTTTAACCAACACCCCAGACGATTCGCGGCACGCTAGAGCTGGACAGCCCACTGCTCTGGGTCACGTCAAAAATGCTGGAAGGCCCTGATTCGGAACAGCACTCGGCCCCCGACCCAGAACCTAGTAAGTGCTCAATCAATGTACCTATCAGGCTGCTTCTAATCTGGGGATTGGACCAGCGCGGTGGTGGTCTTCAGGGGCTCTCCCCCCACGCCCTGCAGCCCGCACTCACCTCCCCGCCGGCCGCCGAGCCCTCGGTCCGCAGCCCCTCCACCTCCTTCTTGAGGCTGTCCCTCTCCATTCGCAGCTCCTCCACCGTCAGGTTGCCCTCATTCACCAGCGTCTCCAGCATCTCTAGGACGCGGACGATCTTGAACTGCAGCTGTGTCACCCGGGGGTCGCTGCCCAGGGCCATCAGCTCGCGGCCCATCACGTACGAGATATCATACACGTCCTCGGCGGTCAGCTGGAAGGGGCTCTTGCCCAAAGCCCCCTCGGGCCCAGCCTCGTCTGCCTCCTCCTCCTCTTCTTCCTCCTCCTCCTCCTCCTCTCGCAAAGGGGGCTCCTCCATGGCCGCCCGGAGCCCAGCAGCCACGGGATCTGCTTTCTCACAATCTCCGAAAGTCTAACTTCCTCCCGGAGCAGAAAACTTTCCGCAGGCTGAGACCCTGCCTGCAGGGGCCGGGGGGCGGCCCGGGAGCGGCCAATCAGCGCGGCCGAGGGGAGGGCCCAGGACAGAAAGGCCCCGCGCGGCGCCTCCCGGGCCCGGGCGCCTGGTGCAGCGGCCCCGCCGACCACCGTGCAGGAGGCCGGCCCCCAGGATGTGGTTTGGGGCGCGAAAAGACAACAGAAAGGGAGGGCAGCCGAGAAGAGGAACACAGAGGTTAAGGGGTGACCGCGATTGCTCCTGGCTGGGAGGGGTTGCAAACCGGGAAGGGGGAGGGGCCGCCGCCTGAGCCCCGCCCCCGGCGACGGCCGCCGCCGCCGGGTTTCCATGGAGACGCGGCGGAGTTTCCACAGCGAGCCTGGGAAAGGAAGGCGAAAAGCCCAGAACTTTTTCTTCTGTGCTCACGCTTTGCAGCCATAGAATTTGCATCGTACGTGGAGGAAGATCCGGGTCTCTGTGGGGGCGGGGGTACAAAATTTTCAGAAGCCCGCTGCAAAACAGAGGACTGCTGTTGCTGGGTACGCGCGGGAGCCCGGAGCGCCGGGTTGCGCACAACTCCGGGGCCGGTGGTCGCCAGGACCCGTGTGTGGCCTCTGACTCTTAGTAAAAGGGAGAGTCCCAAGTGCACTTGGCCGATTCCTGGGCTCCTCCCCTTCGGCAGGGTTGCGGGCCGGGCGGATTACTTAACCCTCAGCTTCCTGCTCCCGGAATAAGAGCATTTAGTGGCGAGGTTGCTGCAGGGACGTCCGCGGTGAGGTCAGGAGATACTACTGCATGTGACAAAAGCACCTCGGAACTACGCAAAAAGTGTTAGCGGGTGCTGTTCAGTCTGTCCTCCCACACATGCCAAACGTGTGTGGCAGACACGGGGCACGCGGGCTGGGGTGTGAGGAGTAATAAGACAAAAACCACCGTCTGCTTGGGAAATTGGAAAGCATTCTACAGGTAGGGTATTATTAACAATATTAGCAGTGTGGATTACAAAACGAGTTCTTTTAGCTTTGATTAGAAATGTTTAAGAATCATAGGCAGGGGCACCTGGGTGGCTCAGTCGGTTAAGTGCCTGACTTCGGCTCAGGTCATGATCTCGCAGTTCGGGGGTTCGAGCCCTGTGTCGGGCTCTGTGCTGACGGCTAGCTCAGAGCCTGGAGCCTGTTTTCAGATTCTGTGTGTGCGTGTGTGTGTCTCTCTCTCAAAAAATAATGAAACATTAAAAAAATTTAAACAAACAAATAAAAAACCTATATAAAAAATGGGTAAAGTAAAAATAGATGCAAAATCTTAAAAAATTTTTTTTAATGTTTATATATCTTTGAGAGAGAGAGACAGTGTGTGATCGGGGGAAGAGCAGAGAAAGACGGAGACACAGAACCTGAAGCAGGTTCCAGGCTCTGAGCTGTCAGCACAGAACCCAACGTGAGGCTTGCACTCACAAACTGTGAAATCATGACCTGAGTTGAACTGTGAGATCATGATCTGAGCCGAAGTCAGAAGCTTAACTGACTGAGCCACCCAGGGGCCCCAGAAAAATAGATGCAAAATCTTTAGCAAGATATTAGCAAACAGAATTTAGCACTACATAAACATTATTATATACCATGACCACATAGGGTTTATTCCAGGGCTGCACAACTGGTTCAGAACAGATAATCTATGTAATCCACCATAGTTACAGGCTAAAGCTTACACACACACACACACACACACACACACACACACCTATTAGAGCTAATAAACAGCTCAAGATTCCAGGATACAAGATCAATATACAAAAACCAATTGCATTTCTATACACTTGCAAGAAATAATCTGAAAATGAAAATAAGACAATTCCACTTAATTAAAATACTTAGAAACAGATTTAACGGGGCGCCTGGGTGGCTCAGTCGGTTGAGTGTTCAACTTCGGCTCAGGTCATGATCTCATCACTTGTGGTTTTGAGCCCCGCGTCGGGCTCTGTGCTGACAGCTCAGAGCCTGGAGTCTGCTTCGGATTCTGTCTCCCTCTCTCTCTGCCCCTCCCCCGCTTGCTCGCGCGGCGCGCGCACGCGCTCTCTCGCTCTCTCTCAAAAATGAATAAAAGTTTAAAAAAAAAAAAGGAATTTAAGAAACATTCTTCCCCTGAGATTTAAGACAGTGCATGTAGGGGCGCCTGGGGCAGCTCAGTCGGTTAAATCATCCGACTTCATCTCAGATCACAATCTCACGGCTCTTGAATTCAAGCCCCGCATTGGGCTCTATGTTGACAGCTCAGAGCCTGGACCCTGCTTTGGATTCTGCATCTCCCTCTCTCTCTGCCCCTCCACAGCTCACACTCTCTTTCCTTCAAAAATAGGTCAACAATTATATGGAAACTAATTTGACAATAAACTATTAAAAAAAATACAAATGATAAAAAAAATAAAAAAAATAGGTCAACATTTTAAAAATTAAAAAAAAGACTGTGTATAGCCGCACTACCCACTCCCCCACTCCGCCCTCCACCCTTGAGTAGAAACCAAAGTGACTGCAAAAGGGCTCCTAGCGGAAGGTCATGCCTCATGGTTAAACAAAGGAAAAAGTGACATGGCAAACAAAAGTTGTGGGTGGGTCACACTTTAACACTTAAGCTAATGCCCACCAACAGGAAAGTTCCATTAGCAAACACCTGGTGGCCCTATTTTAGTACATTAAGCAGAGTTAAGTCTTACATGCCTGTGAATATCTCTGGCACCATTTATTTCCTGAGTGGTATACTTGGTATGGCTTTCTTCATGTTCTTTAAATTATTTCCAGGTCTCCTTACCCATAAATCACGCATGGAAATAGCAAAGATTTTGGAGACGTCCCAATGTGGCTTAAATGCCTGCAATCCCGGGTCAGTGACTTCATCTCTAGGAGCTGAAGGTCTTTAGAAAAGAATCTGGTGGCAGGAAGGGTAGTGCCTAGAGCCCTCCTTTGAATCTGTTTGCATAAGAGCATGCTGGTTGGGTTGTTTTTTTTTTTTTTAACTTAGGTGAAATGTTTATTCAGGGTGCTGAGTGGGTGGGGAAGCATGGAAGGAAATTCTGGCAGAAGAGAATCAAATTCTCCTCCCCACTCTCCAGGCCAGCTCTTGCTCCACCCTGGAATGTAAAAATACGTTCCCCAAAGCGGTGTTGAGAGAAAGAAATGATCCCAGCCCACGGCTGAGCAGGTTTGCCTGAGTCTATCAGTGTGCACAAATCTCAGCTAGGTAGTCCGTGCTGCCCTCCAGGTCTTCTGCTGGCTTTGCAGAGTGTTTTGTTATTAATTTCTAATTACACCTGACCCTTGGACGACACGAGGGGTAGGGGCTCCAACCCCCGCCCCCGCCGTGCAGCCAGAAACCCATGTATGATTTCTGATTCTTCCAAAACTTAACTACTGATATCCTATTGTTGCCTGGAAGCCTTACCAATAATGTAGTCAATTAACACACATTTTGTATGTTATACGTTTTACATACTGTATTCTCACAATATAGTTAGAGAAAGTAAAGGTTATTGAAGAACATAAGGAAAATACATTTATATGATTATACTTATCAAAACAAATCCACGTGGACCTGCAGAGTTTTTTTTTTTTTAAGTCTTATTTTTAAGTAATCTCTACCCCAGCGCGGGGCTTGAACTCACAACCCCGAGACCCAGAGTTGCACTCTCCACCGCTCCACCGACGGAACCAGCCAGCAGCCTGGACTGCGCAGCCTGAACCCACGTTATTCAAGAGTCGGCTGTCACTAGACATGGCAGTCACAGAGACGACTTTCCGATGACCTTTCAAGAGGCCAAGAAGCATATGAAAACACACCCACCATCACTGATTGGAGAACTGCAGATCCAACCGCGAGGGGAGAACACCTCGCACAGCCATTTGGACGGCTACTCTTCAAACAAAAACAAAACCCAGAAAATAAGATGTGTTGCAGAGGATGCGGACAATTCGAACCGTCGTGCTTTGCTGGTAGGAATGTAAAATGGTGCAGCCCACGTGCAAAACAGTATGGCGTTCCTCAAAAAACTGAAGATACAGTAGCCATATGACGCAACCACCCCACTCGGGCACACAGCCAAAAGGACTGACGGCAGGATCTGGGAGGGAGCTCGGCACACCCGTGTTCCCAGCAGCAGGGTTTGCGCCAGCCAAGAGGTGGAAGCCACCCAAATGTTCACCCACAGATGAGCGGATGGGCAAAACGTGGCCTAGCCCTGCGGCGGAATGAACTGCTGACAGTTGCTGCAATGCGCATGAATCTGAGAACGTGATGCTAAGTGAAAGGAGCCAATCACAAAATGACAAACGCTCTGCGATTCAGGCCGCTTACACGAGGTGCCCGGAATCGTCTAAGTCATAGAGACAGAAAGCAGAACAGTGGTGACCAGAGGCAGGGGGCTGGGGCGGGGGAGTTTTATTTAATGGAGACAGAGTTTTAGTTTTGCAAGATAAAAAAAAGTTCTAGCGGTTGGTTGCACAACAATGTGAATATACTTAGCACTAGGGAATTGTACGCTTAGAAATTAAATGGCAATCAGAATTTAAATTGTCAATTTTATGTCTTCTTTGACCACAATTAACAATAAAAAAAAAAAAAAAAGGAAAGAACTTGCTGGTCAGCGCGAGGGTTGTGGTCTGCTGACCGCCTCTAACTTTCAGCAAACCTTCGGATTCTGCACACCATTCGTGGGAGGACACACTCCTCAGGGGCTCTCGGCTGAAGACTGAGCACAGCAGGGAGACGAGCACCACGCCCTTTGTGTCCAACACGGCACAGCTCTAAGGCCAATCTGCCCCGGGACCCCCGCCATGGTCACGTCCATGCTGTGGTCTGAGGCTCTCACTTCCTGTTTCTTTCCTTTCCTTTATTATTTTTTCAATGTCTTTTATTTTTGATAAGAGAGTGACAGCGCGAGCAGGGGAGGGTCAGAGAGAGAGGGAGGTACAGAATCTGAAGCAGGCTCCAGGCTCTGAGCGATCAGCACAGAGCCCGAGGCGGGGCTCAAACCCACGGAACTGTGAGATCACGACCTGAGCCGAAGTCAGACGCTTAACCCACTGAGCCCCCCAGGGGCCCTCCTTTCCTTTCTAAGATGTCAAACCTGCAGCCTGGGCTGAAGGCCAGTCTCCCTGCCCAGCACTGCCCCCTCCTTCTCTGCGACTCACAGGTGTATCTCCACTAACCCTCTGCGCTCCTAAGTTGGTCTGACCCTTTGCTCACTGGAGGCCCTAACCAAGAAACACGTGAATATGTGCTCACTGTGAAAACCTGTAAATGTTACTTGAGTAGCAGTAAAAGGTGAGAGATCCTCCCCCACAATCCGGCCGTCATCCCCAGAAACAGCCACTGCCAGCGGCTCCAGGTCCCCTACGGCCACCTGCACTCATCTTGTAGCCCCGGGCGTGCGAGGAGCAGGTGCTTGAAATGTGGCCAGTCCTGAGTGTCACGTACACACTGGAACTCAAAGAGGAGAAGCCGTCTCTCTGATGATATTTCTACTGATTACCCGTTAAAATGATGTTTAGGATGTTTAGGAGCCCCTCCGCATGTAAGCATTTTATACACTTTTAAGAACAATTTTTTTTAATTTTTTCCTGTTTTTTATTTATTTTTAAGAGAGAGAGAGACAGCTCGAGGGTCAGAGAGAGAGAGGGAGACACAGAATCTGAAACAGGCTCCAGGCTCTGAGCTGTCAGCACAGAGCCCGACACGGGGCTCAAACCCACGAACCGTGAGACCATGACCTGAGCCGAAGCCGGATGCTTAACCGACTCAGCCACCCAGGCGCCCCTAAGAACAATTTTAGATTTGGGGCACCTCGGTGGCTCAGTCGGTTAAGTGTCTGACTTCAGCTTAGGTCCTGATCTCGTGGTTCATGGGTTTGAGTCCTGTGTCAGGCTCTGTGCTGACAGCTCAGAGTCCGGAGCCTGCTTCGGATTCTGTGTCTCCCTCTCTCTCTGCCTCTTCCCTGCTTGCACTTTCTCTCTCTCAAAAACAAATAAACATTAAAAAAAATTTTAGAGGGGCGCCTGGGTGGCTCAGTCGGTTAAGCCTCCAACTTCGGCTCAGGTCAGATCTCACATTCGTGGGTTTGAGTCCTGTGTCAGGCTCTGTGCTGACAGCTCAGGGCCTGGAGCCTGCTTCCGGTTCTGTGTCTCCTTCTCTCTCTGCCCCTCCCCCTCTCATGCTCTGTCTCTCTCTGTATCAAAAATAAATAAAACATTAAAAAATAAAAATTAAAAAAAATAAAAACAATTTTAGATTTACAGAAAACTTAGCATGCTAGTACAGAAAGCGGGACTCCTGTCCACATACCTGGTTTTCCCTATGATTAACTTCTTAACACTAATATGGTCCATTTGTTACAGTTAATTAACCAATATCAGCACATTAACTGAAGTCTATACAGTGTTCAGATTTCCTCAGGTTTCCCCCTAATGTCCTTTTTCTGTCTCAGAGCCCCGTCCAGGGCACCAAGTCACATTTGGCTGCCGCGTCTCCTTCGGCCCCTCTTGGCCCTGACAGGTTCGGTTTTCCTTGGTTTTCATGACCTTGGCAGTTTGGAAGCGTACTGGTCAGGCATTTTGTAGAATGTTGCTTGCAATCTGTCTGATGTTTTTCTCATGATTAGACAGGGCTTACGGATTTGGGGGAGGAAGACTACATCCGTAAAGTGTAGGGGCGCCTGGGTGTGCTGGCAGCTCAGAGCCTAGAGCCTGCTTTGCATTCTGTGTCCCCTTCTGTCTCTGCTCTTTCCCCACTCTTTTTTTTTTAAATATTTTTTAATGTTTATTTATTTTTGAGAGACAGAGAGAGCATGAGCAGAGGAAGGGCAGAGAGAGGAGACACAGAATCTGAAGCAGGCTCCAGGCTCTGAGCTGTCAGGACTGAGCCTGACGTGGGGCTCGAACCCACAAACCGTGAGATCGTGACCTGAGCTGAAGTCGGCTGCTCAACAGACTGAGCCACCCAGGCGCCCCATGCTCTTTCCCCACTCTTGCGCGCTCTCTCTTAAAAAAAAGAATCACTAAAAAAAATTTTAACTGCCATTTTCTGCACATCATGTCAAAAGTATATACTATCAACATGACTTATCATGGTTGATGTTGACCTTGACCACCTAGTGTTAGATTTCTCCAGGGTAAAGTTAGCCTTCTCTACTCCCCTTTCCATACTGTCCTTCTTGGAAGGAAGTCACTAACTAAGCCAGCGCACACATACAGGGTGAGGACTTATGATCTACTTTCTTAAGAGAGGAGTTACCTGCATAAATTATTCGGAATTCTGCCTGGGAGATTTGTCTTGTCTCCCCAGTTTATTTATTTAATCATTTACTTATATCGGTACAAACTCATGGATATCTATTTTATTTTTTCATTTATAATCTAACACTACTTTATCTGCTTTGGTCATTGGGAGCCTTTAGGTGGCTCCAGTGTCCCTGTGACATCATCATCATTGTTGTTTTTGGTCTTAGCCCTTCCTTCCTTTCTAGCGCTACAAGTGGCTCCCAGCTCACCTTGTGTATTTCTTGCCATAGTGCCAGAATTGCCATTTCTCCAAGGAGCGCTGCTTACTTTTTTTTTAGAATGTGTATTTATTTTTGAGAGAGAGAGAGAGAGAGAAAGAGAGCAAGCACAAGCAGGGGAGGGGCACAGAGAGAGGGGAACAGAAGATCTGAAGCCAGGCTCTGCACTGACAGCAGAGAGCCCCATTAGGGACTCGAACTCAGGAACCGTGAGATCATGACCTGCGCTGAAGTCGGATGCTTCACTGACTGAGCGTCCGGACGCGCCGGCGCTGGTTACTTGTACTAGAGAGTGACAGCAGAGAACAAGATCTGGGAGCTAGGTTGTGCCAGTTGCTGGTGAGGTGCACATGAATATTTAACAAAACTTTTCTTAACGTGCTACAATACACGTGCACATTTATGATTCTAAGTCCTTTCAGGTGTGCAGTGGCACCAGGTGCATCCACAATGGTGTGGAACCATCTCCCAAACTGAACCGCTGCATCCATTAAACACGAACACTACACCCCCAACATTCTACTTTCTGTCTCTGTGAACTTGACTTTGTAGGTCCCTCATATAAATAAATGGAATCATATATTTGTTCTTTTGTGCCTGCTTATTTCACTTACCATATGCCTCCTAGGTTAACCCATGTTATTGCAATGAGCAGAATTTCCTTCCTTTTTTTTTTTTTTAAATTTTAAGTAAGCTTCATGCCCAGCATGCAACCCAATGTGGGCCTTGAACTCGTAACCCTGAGATCAAGACGTGAGCTGAAATCAAGAGTCAGATATTTAACCGACTGAGCAACCCAGGGGTCCCATCGATACTTTTTTAAGAGAGAAAGAGAGAGCACACTCAAGTTGGGGAGGGGCAGAGAGAGGGAGAGAGAGAATCTCAGGCAGGCTCTGCACTGTCAGCGCAGAGTCCAATGTGGGGCTCAATCCCACAACCTTGGGATCATGACCTGACCCGAGATCAAGAGTTGGTTGCTCAACTGACTGAGCCACCTAGGCGCTCCATACATTTTAATGAATGTATTTTTACTTAATGTTTTTATTAATATATTTTATTTAATTTTAATGAATAAAGCTGTAGACATTTAGAAACTATGTTCACCTACCAAATAAAGGCACTGGATGGCTCAGTGAATTAGGCATCCAACTCTTGATTTTGGCTCAGGTCACGATCTCATGGTTCACAGGATCGAGCTCTGCGTTGGGCCCCTTGCTCACAGCACAGAGCCTGCTTGGGATTCTCTCTCTCCCTCTCTCTTTGCCCCATCCGAGTTCACATACCCTCTCTTTCTCAAAATAAATAAATTAAAACTTAAATTCAATGACCACTAGTTAACAGTAATACCATTCTTAGTAATCAGAGATAAACTTACCTTCTAAGGATAAGATTACATCGAAGACACCTGTTGCAGAAATCATCCACTTGTAAGGATTAATCAGAAAACGAGTGGCTCAAGCAAACTACCAGACGCCTACCTTCAAATTTAAGCACAATTATATGGAAGAATTTCAAGGTGTAACACCATCAAGTTGTAATCTACTGGAATATAAGGACCTATCAAAAAAGAAACACACCAGAATCAGAATGCATACATCTGTTCTACAATGTTTATTGGCCACCTGGTTCTCTCCTCCCGCCCACGCCCAAGTTTGAAATCTGGACTTCTTGGCCATGACTAGAATGGCAGGAGTCTTTCCGTGTGCTTCAAGAATCATTTGGGGACTTGCAAAAGATGCAAATTTCCTGAGATTCTGAGCTCACAGACCCAGCGGGCCCCAGGAAATGGCATTTTAACAAGCTCCCACATGATTCTAAAGTCAAAGGCCCCAAGCTCAATTTGAAAAGCTATTTTGCTTGTGTCAAAAGTGAATTGATTAAATGTAGGGGTTGGGAAAATGTACAAAATGTCACGTTGTTAAAGAAAACTTCAGGAGTGAGCCTACGAGCAAGGACAAATCTTTATTTAGGTTTGCAAACCTGAAGGACAATCTAACTCATTTGGTGAGCCCGTCCAAAGAAGACAAGGAGAGGTGCATTTTTATTTATTTATTTAAAAAAATGTTTTTAATGTGTTTTTCTAAATTTATTTTTGAGAGACAGAGAGAGACAGCGCGAGCGGGGAAGGGTCAGAGAGAGAGAGGGTGATACAGTACCTGAAGCAGACTCCAGGCTCTGAGCTGTTAGCACAGAGCCTGACGTGGGGCTCGAACCCACGAACCATGAGATTGTGACCTGAGTTGAAGCTGGACATTCAACCGACTGAGCCACCCAGGCGCCCCAGAGGTGGTATTTTTAAAGCTTATTTTATGTTTAAGGCTTAAAACTGCAGCGAGGGATACATTTCAGTTGGTCTGGGTCACTCAGTGACCGTTGGCTGGTTTTGCTCAGTACTGTGAGACACGTGGAACTTTCCAGGTGTCAGGGCACCAATACATCTATCATATTCCAGGAAGTGGCTGCTCTTTGGAGAACCCCACCAAACGGTGGCCGCTGCAAGATGGAGTCAGGGTTGTCAGCCCTTCCCTGGCCCCTTCTCGGGTTCACTTCCCACTGGTCAGTTATGGCGGAGGAAATCCATTACCGTGGAGCCCCTCGCTGCCCAAGTCCTTCCTTCCGCTGATTGCACTCTCTCTCTCTCCCACAATACATATTTATTTAAAAAAAATTTTTTATGTTTATTTTTGAGAGAGAGAGCACACAAGCAGGGGAGGGGCAGAGAGGAGACACAGAATCCAAAGCAGGTTCCAGACTCTAAGCTGTCAGCACAGAGCCCAATGTGAGGCTCAAATCCACAAACTGTGAGATCATGACCTGAGCCGAAGTTGAACACTTAACTGACTGAGCCACCCAGGTGCCCCAAGTAAAATAAATAAATACTTAAAAAAAGAAAAAAAAAAAGAGTTCCTCTTCTCACTGAGCCGGCCAGGCTGTCTAAAAACCAGCTGCGGTTTGACAAGATTATAGCAATCGGCTAATACAAAGGTGAGGTTTACATCTGTGGAGACCACATTAGGTCCCAGGTGGACGTATCTTACACAGGACATGAAATTAGGGATTGGAATAATGTCCAAACAGGGAAAGAAGGCTAAAGCAAGTGGGGTTAGGATGCCTCTGGGGTAGAGGGGGAATGGCATCCGATCAGAGGCATTGCACATGATCTTCATCTGTGGGGCATTTTTATTGAACAAGGTAAAGAGGGAGCATTTTGCATTTGGTTGGGATGTCTGCTGTGCCAGCTACATGACACACACAACAATTCTTTGGGGGGGACGTCCCCTGGGGGCGGCTGGGACAGCTTAACAATGGGGTTACTATTCCAGTTTGAGGAGGATCTCTCTTTGATGGAACTTGATAGTAACAATACTGTTAACTGGCTTCTCATCTTGAATTTGTATGGGAGTCAAGAACAAAGGGTAGAGACTATACGGTGTCAAGTCTTATTATTATTTTAAAAATTATTTTATTTTTTTAGGTAATCTCTATCCCCAGCATGAGGCTTGAATTCACAACCCCAAGGTCAAGAGTCGCATACTGTATGACTGAGCCAGCCAGGTGCCCCGGGGTCAAGTCTTATTAAAGCCTAAGTGCTAGTAAGGAAGTCTCCGGTTAAGAACTTGAACCAAGGGGGCAGGCAGAAGTCATGAATGAACTTCAGGCCTATGTTGGGTGGTGGAAATGAGACAAAAGGAAAAACATGAGAATTCAAGTAAAAGGAGGGTTCTGGCTTGGTCCTAAATTTTGGGTATCAGCTTTTGGGCTCAGACGTGGTCTATTTCAGTTCTGGGTCTCCGAAAGTTGTTTTCAGCCCTTTTCAAATGAGAAACATGAAACTATGCATGAACCCGCCCCTTGTAGATTTGTCGCACATAAGGCGGCTAACAATACCAGATAAAGTCCTCTCCGTTTTGGCTATAAAGGATCTTTGGGGCGCCTGGGTGGCTCAGTCGGTTAAGCGTCCGGCTTCGGCTCAGGTCATGATCTCACAGTTCGTGGGTTCGAGCCCTGCATTGGGCTCTGTGCTGACAGCAACTCAGAGCCTGGAGCCTGTCTTCAGATGGTTCTTGTCTCCCTCTCTCTCTGACCCTCCCCTGCTCATGCTGTCTCTTTCTGTCTCTAAAATAAATAAAAACAGTAAAAAAAAATTTTTTTTTAAAAAGACTCTTTAAGTTGATGTGTCCTCCGATATATTCGGTCTCCAGGCTTAAGGTTCTGGGTATTTTGTCTCCCAGGAGCACTGTTTAAAATGAATCTTTAACAAATTTGGCCTTCCATATATATTCTGTTTTGTTTTGTTTTTTAATTTTGTTTAAATGTTTATTTATTTTTGAGAGACAGAGCGTGAGCAGGGGAGGGGCAGAGAGAGAGGGAGACACAGAATCCGAAGCAGGCTCCAGGTTCTGAGCTGTCAGCACAGATCCCGAGGCGGGGCTCGAACTCACAAATTGCAAGATCATGACCTGAGCCGAAGTTGGCCACTTAACGGACTGAGCCCCCCAGGCGCCCCCCATATATATTCTGTACTGAAGAATTTCTCCTGATAACCAAGTAGAGGGCAAGGGATCCTCCATTATGTTCAACGGACACTGGTGATGATTCTGAATGGAGACAAGTGAGTAGGGGTAGATATTCAAGTTTAAAAGGACAAGAGATAGGGCTTTGGGCCGTGGTAAACCGAAGGCAGAGGTTGGCTTGGCCATCTGGGCTTTGATCATGACATCCACTCCTTTGGAGATCAAGGACGGTAGGTGCAATGGAAACGCTAAGAGATGGCCGGATTCTGCAGACCTCTCAGACAACTTGACCGGAAAAAAATGTATTCCTTAATCACTGTGTAGCGGTCAACGAATATCGCAGTTGGGAATGATCTTTTTCTAATGGGTTTTTGGCCACTGCTTTTGCGATGGCTTGATCTCAAGGAAAGGCCTTGGTCCGGTGAGGAACAGACAGGTCATTACCGTTGAGGAAGCGGGATGAAATCAATCTGCCAGAGGTCAAAGGGTCCCCTGGGAAGAGGAACTTGACCGAATGCAGTGTGATATCATTTCCCAGGATTGTGCAAGGGGCTAAATTGTACATTTTGAAATATTTGTTGGGCAATAGTTGGAGATGGCTTCCAATAGTATTGTGCCCACGGGGCACATTTTCTTTGTGCCCTATGTGACATATAGATGCACATTCATGAATCAGAAGTTTGAAGTGTCACATCTCTGTGGCGGGTCAGCAACGTGATTGCCTGGCTCCAGGGGTATCCAGTTTGAAACGGACTTGAACTTTTACAACAGCTAAGCTGGAGGGAAAGAGAATGGTATCAAGTAATTTTAATATGTACTTTTTAAAAAAGATTTTATTTATTATTAAGAGAGAGAGGAGAGCACCACAGGTGCTGACACAAGCAGATGGGGGAGGAGCGGAGGGAGGGAGAGAGAATCCCAAAATCTGTATTTGGGAAGGGAATTTCATGGAGGTCCAATCAAGGGGTAAGTAATGAGTCAGTTACACGAATGCAGTTGTGTTCAGTTGAGTTGTTGAGGGTAAGAGACATAAGGTGGAAGGGTTGAGAGGGTGACAATGAGAGACTAAAATGTTTGGAGAGGAAAGAATCCAGGGTTCAAATTTTCTAAGTCAGCTGGCACATAGGTGTTGTGTGTGGTGGGAGGCTAACAGAGTTTTAACTGTATGTGGGCCTAATACCTGCGTTTTTTTGGTGGCAGTAATGAGTGCAGAGGAGGGTTGTTAGGGCGCGGACGCAGAAGGTGAACTTTGGCCACGGGGTCTCACTGAAGACTGTAATATCGTAGGGGGCATGGTAGGCCTCCATGCTTTGGGAAAGGATGTTCAAATGGACAAAAAGGAAAAAAGGCAGTTGGTAATCAGGGTGTCCCAGAGTTGCAGAAGAGGTGAGCTTTTTGTTGTTGTTGTTTTAAGTTTATTTATTTGTTTTTGAGAGAGAGGGAGAGAAAGCCTCAGTGAGGGAGAGGCAGAGAGCGAAGGGGAGGGAGAGAGAATCCCAAGCAGGCTCTGCACTAACAGCGCAGAGTCAATGTGGGGCTTGAACCCACAAACAGTGAGATCATGACCTGACCCAAAGTCAGACACTTAACTGACTGAGCCACCCAGGCGCCCCTGTTTTTAAAGATATAAAGGCAGGTGCCTGGCTGGCTCAGTTGGAAGAGCATACAATCTTTTTTAATATTTATTTTGAGAGAGAGACAGAGCATGAGCAGGGGAGGGGCAGAGAGAGAGAGAGAGAGAGAGGGAGGGAGACACAGAATCCAAAGTAGGCTCTAGGCTCTGAGCTGTCAGCACAGAGCCCGATACAGGGCTCAAACTCATTAACTGCGAGCAAGATCATGACCTGAGCCATCCAGGTGCCCCAAGAGCATGCAACTCTTGATCTCAGGTGGAGTTCAAGCACCCACGTAGGGTATAGATATTACTTAAATAAACAAACTCAAGGAAAAAAATATAAAGGAGCCTCTTAAGACAGTGGGATGGAGTCTGGAGTGGTGGAAGTATGGAAGGCTCAGTATAAGGGTTGAGCTGAGGAAATAATTGGGAATCCCAGGGCGACAGTATCTAGAAAGACCCAGGAAACCGTGTAATTTTCTTTTGGTCTGGGGTTGAGGGAACTGGGTGAAGGTAGTAATTCTGTCTGGTTCTATTTTTAGTCCATCTGGCAGAAAGGTGGCTTAGGAATTTGACTGAGGCACATCAGAGTGGCCATTTATCTTTAGATACTTTGTGTCCTTTGCTGGCTAATCTCAGAAGGTACTTAGTGTCAGTGCCACAGGCCTGTAGGGTAGAACATAATAACAAATCATCCGTATGTTGTGAAGTGTAGATATCCCTAGGAAATCAAGATCTTGTAGGTCAGCATGGAGGGTTTAAGAGAAATAGGTAGGGCTTTCAGTATATCCCTGGGGTAGGATTATCCAAGTGTATTTTTTTTTAATTTTTTATTTATTTTTGAGAGAGAGAGACAGACAGTGTGAGCAAGGGAGGGTCAGAGAGAGAAGGAGTCACAGGATCTGAAGACAGGTTCCAGGCTCTGAGCTGTCAGCACAGAGCCTGATGCGGGGCTCGAACCTACGAACTGTGAGATTATGACCTGAGCCGAAGTTGAACACTCAACCGACTGAGCCACCCAGGCGCCCCGCCAAGTGTATTGTTGATTGTTTCATGTAAAAGTAAAAAGATACTGACTTAGGGGGTCGACAGGGATGTTGAAAAAGGCACTGCATAAGGGAACGACAGAAAAGTTGTGGTTGTAGCTGGTATATTAGAAAGGAAGGTATGGGAGTCCGGAGCAATATAGTGACAGGGTGTGACTGCATTGGAAATTGCCCTAAGGTCTTGCACAAGATACCTTCCTCTATTATGGGGCTTTTTAACTGTAAACATGGGGTACAAGGACTAGTAATGGGGATGATCAATCCTTTGTTGATAAAGTCTTGAATAACAGGAGTTATTCTTATAACGGCCATAATGCTTAACAGGTACTGCTTAATATTGGGCAGGGCCTTGAATGGATCAATTTGAATAGTTATTGGGGAACCAAGGTTACGTGTCCTATATTGGTGGAAGAGGTGGCCCACAATTGGTTAGGGAGTTCATTTAGGAATGGGCCGGGGGGTGGGGGGAGTGCAGTGGACGGCCTGGAGGGCAGCCCTGAGCAGATCAGTAGAATTAGGAATTCTAAATGTTGAGAAGGCAGAACTAATAGCATTTCATTTTTTTGGCCAAAGGAAATATGGGCCTGGTGAGCCTGCAAAAAATTTCTTCCTAAGAAAAGTGCTTGGAGAAGGGGTTGGGGGGGGGCGGTGCGGGGAGTTGCACCTAGCTGGTTCAGTCTGCAGAAGATGCAACTCTTGATCTCAGAGTCCAGAGTTCAAGCCCCAGTTTGGACGTGGAGGCTACTTAAAAAAAAAGTGCCGAGGATGAGGGCACCACCAAAAAGGAACGGTTGCTTTGTTGCGTGCCAAGAATGAACGCTAGGGGTTGAGATAATGTGGAGAGTTGGTGGCTGATTAACGACCCTGACCATGGTTAAATGCTTTTGTATTCTTGAGGGGACTGGCCAATAGACTGGGACTGGAGACTGAATAAGGTGCTCCAGGGTCTATGAGAATAAAACCATCTTCATTCTGAATTGTTATGGTGTTTGCTATGAGAAAGGGAAAGCTCCCCTTTTTGTCCTTGGAAGATCTCTAATCTGATAAAGGATTTGTTTTTGAGATTTTTGTTCTTTTGGAACCATCATTTATATTTTACCTTTTTGAAATGTCCAGGGTTTTATTTATGTATCTGTACTGCCTTCTAATTTATTTTGAGCTCCCCACATATGGAGAATCAGAATTTTCAGCTATATCAGAATGTTTTTTTCTAGGGCCTCATTATGCAGAAATTTAAAATCCTGTAGGGGGTCTTCTCATCCAGCCTTATTCATCCATTCTTGGGCCTGTACAGGTCCAACAGGCATGCGTACTAGTTGGTAGAGGTCAGAAGGGCCTGGATTATAGGCACAATAGTCCAAATGAATTGTTACATGAACTCTTCTGGATTTTCCTTTGGGTCAGGAAAGTCTTGCAGGATTCAGAAGTTCTGTTTAGGATCAGAGGATGAAAAAAAGGATTATTGGGATTAGGGATAGTAACTTTGGCTTTGAAAGGTGCTATGATGTTAGTTTTGGGAGTGTGGATGGAGGCAGGGCTGGGGAGGGACAAAGTTCAGAGGAGAATAAGAAAGTTTGGAAAGACCTGCATACACCGTGGAGGAAATAGAAGGCGTATTTCCTTGGGGGGGGGGGGGGGGCAGGGAATTGGATGGAAGATGAGTGGGTCATTTTTGATTCGGGATCGAGTTGTTCTAATCGTTTTAATGTTTGAGTTTTGTTTGTTTTCCTTTCGCAGAGGCTATACTGAGTCTGTTCTTTTGGCAGCACTTCCAAAAGTACCAATTGAAGGGGCGCCTGGGTGACTCAGTCGGTTAAGTATCCGATTTCAGCTCAGGTCATGATCTAAGGGTCTATGAGTTTACGCCCCACCGGGCTCTGTGCTGACAGCTCAGAGCCTGGAACCTGCTTCAGATTCTGTGTCTCCCTCTCTCTCTGACCCTCCCACACTCGCACTCTCTCTCTCTCTCAAAAATAAACATTAAAAAAATTTAAAAACCCTAAAAGTACCAATTGAAATAGGTTTCCACTAATTTTGTGAAATATGATAGTTTCACCTTTCCAACTGTGCTCTTAAATATACCAGTTTAGGGATATCAAACGTGTCCCCCCCACGGAACCAGTGCGGTTTTAAATGATGTTTAGTAATCTGAGCCCAGGCGGAGGAAACTCCCCGGTCCCTGGTTCCTATACATCCAACCAGAGGGCTGACCCGCAAGAGCTCTTTCTGCGAGGCTGGTGCCCATTCTGTATTGGAGGATTCCTTCCCGGAGTCGCTAGCAGAAAAGTCTCCTGAATTCTACAAAGGTGGGCGGTCGGGGATGTGAGAGGACCATACCTGTCACCCCCCACTCCCAGCCAGGGACCGTAGGCGCCGCCTCAAGATTAGCAACACCTGGCGGCGGTGCTCGCTTGGGCAGGTCCAGAGATCCGCAGGAGGCGCCTCCGTCACTTCATATCCCATCCTGGCTCCAAACGGTTAAGCGAAAACCTCAGGAGCGAGCCTACAAGCGAGGAAAAAGGAGTCAAATCTTTCTTTGGGTTTGCAAACTGGGAAGGGCAGTAGTCCAAGTTAGTTGGTGTGCCAGTCTGCAGAGGTTTTTGTTTTTATTTTTTACATGTTTATTTTCTAGAGGGAGGAGGGGCAGAGAGAGAGGGATACACAGAATCCCAAGCAGGCTCCAGGTTCCCAGCTGTCAGCACAGAGCCCCATGTGGGACTCAAATTCGTCAACCGCGAGATCAAGACCAGAGCCGAAGTCCGATGCTCAACCGACCGGGCCACCCAGGTGACCCCGCAGAGGTGTTTTAAAGCTTAGAATTCCAGCAAGGGAGAAATTTCAGTTGGTATGGGTTGCTCAGTGATCAGTTGACCTCTTTTGCTCAGTATTGTGAGACGGGGGTAACTTTCCGGGTGTTCAAACCTCAGGATGTTTATCATGATTCCAAGAGGTGGCTGCCTGTCGGGGAACTCCACAAAATGGTGGTCGTCGCAAGATGGAGTCAGGGTTGTCAACCCTTCCCCGACCCCTTTTCTTCTCTGGCGTGAACCAGCACACGCATCTTTTGAGGACACTGTAGTATAAACCGATTTCCCACGTGCGTCTGAGAATTGACACTGCCGCTGCACGGACAGATCCCTCCGCCGCGGAGCGCGATGCGGCCACGCCCAGACCACTAACCGCACTTTCGGTACTCTTTCAACTTAACCGTTCAATTTAGCAGTTTCTGTCTTCGTGCCAAAAAAAAAAAAAAAAAAAAAAAGAAAAAGAAAAACGGAAAGCTCATTCTCTGTGGGGATGATGTACCGCCGACGCTCAATGCACGTGGACTAAATTTCTTAAAACAAAAGCAAAAAAAAAAAAAATTACTGCTCGTGGCGAATCTGCCTCTTTGAATATCAAGCTCCGCTCGGACGGGCTAGAGGAATCTACCGGCGCCTCGAGTCTGGTTCTGTCTTCGGTGGGAAGGAGTCCCAAGCCTTTCTGAGGTGAGTGGGAGCGGCTTGGTGGCGGCAGGGCCCACTCCGGCGGGAAGGACGAGGGAATTCGGGCCCGACAGTGCGTCCGCTCCTGTAAGGGCCGCCATGTTGAAGCCTGGCAGACGGGGAGCCCTTTTTGGCTTGTGTTGCGGAAAGCGAGGGCGATAGCTCGGGTGGAAGAAGGGCTCCTTCTTCCCTTCACCCACTGAAAATGTGAGGGCCAGCCTCGAGGGCCGGCGGTCAAGGCGAAGGCACTGTGGGGCTATTGGGGGTGTGGTCTTTTCCATCCAGACTTCCGCCTTAGCGTCCACGGCGCCACTGCGCATGCTCGGAGGGTTCCGTGGGTCTGACTTGAGTTCTGTTTCCCACCTGGATGCAAAGCGCGGGAATATCCGAACTCGGCGGATTCAGTAAGGAGAAGCATTCTTTGTTCGGTGGTTTCTTAATTAACTGACTTGTATCATAATGTATAATTTTAAAGTCCCTTCACGGACCCTGTTCTATCTAATCTTTACAAAAACTTAGTCGAGTGGCACGTAGCTACCTTTTACAGATGATTTAAATTATCCTCACGATGGGACTGGCTCTTAAACCTGGTGTTCTGTCTCCGGATCCAAGGTTCTTGTTCACTTTCCACACTTTTGTTGTCAATGATTAATTGCCCCTCCCCCTCCGTCCCCCACCAGTCATCTTTCACAGCTCCTCCCGCTTAGTGACATGAATCTAAAAATCCAAAGAAATTGTAGGAAATCTCAGCATAATGCTGCAAAGGACGGAACCCCCCCCAGAGAGACAAATGAGTAGCCGTGAAGCTTGCTTTTCTCTAGGCATTCGGTACTTTAAAAAGTTTATTTATTTTGCATGAGAGCGAGAGAAAGCACGAACAGGGGTGGGGCAGAGAGGGAGAGAGAGAATCCCAAGCAGGTTCCGCACTGTCAGCACAGAGCCTGATGTGGGGCTCGAACTTAGGAACCACAAGATTGTGAAGCTGGCTGAAACCAAGAGGCAGCCGCTTGACTGACAGGGCCACCCAGTCTCCCTTTCTAGTATTGACAGAAGTCTACAGATGAGGTAGTATCAGAAAATTCAGATGATTCCTTTTTTACTCTCTTCAGATTTTATTTTTTTATTTTTATTTAGTTTTAATGTTTTTTAAATTTATTTTTGAGAGACAGAGAGAGACAGCGTGAGCAGGGGCGGGTCAGAGAGAGAGAGGGAGACACAGAATCTGAAGCAGGCTCCAGGCTCTGAGCTAGCGGTCAGCACAGAGCCCGACGCGGGGCTTGAACCCACGAACTGTGAGATCATGACCTGAGCCAAAGCCGGACGCTTAACCAACTAAGCCACCCAGGCGCCCCGTCTCTTCAGATTTTAATTTGAAGAATTGTTAAGGCTCCAAACAGGAACTCTATGTCGAATAATATCGGTTTTATTTAGTGGATATTTACGGCCTTGTTGATTGGGAAAGGGATTCTTTCCCACTGGAGGTGGGGTGGGGGTCCTCAGCCTGACAAACCCAGAATCCTGGTGAGTGTTCCCCTTCATCCCGATCTCCAAAGCTTTATATTTTACGACAGTCATCGGAGGGAAATACTGTACTGAAGGGCTCAAGTTCTGGAGTGGTAAAAGCCCTTGAATGTAATTCCTGGGTGGGACTACTTCTTAGCCCTGTGATCTGGGCCAAAAGAAAGTCTTTTTTTTCTTAAATGTTTATTTTTGAGAGAGAGAGGGCACTCATGCGCACTTGAGCAGGGGAGAGGCTGAAAGAGAGGGGGACAGAGGATCCAAAGCCAGCTCTGTGCAGCCAGAAGGGTGAGGTCATGACCTGAGCCAAAGTGGGACGCTCGACCGACTGAGCCACCCAAGCGCCCCCCAAAAAAAGCCTTTTTTTGTTTCTCATTTCTCATCAGAAATGGCGTTCATAGTAAGACCTATACCCGTACAGTGTGGAGAGGTGAGGGGAGTTAAGTGCTTAGCATAGGGCCTGGCACCTCCTGCGTCTTCAAGTTAACTGAGATTACTATTATCGCCCTTGGTTTTTCCCTGCGCCCTGTGCTGGGGGGTGGGGAGTGCGGCCTAGAACGGGAGGCCAGCAGGATGGCATGGTTGGAGACTTCTAGAGCAGGGAGTCAACCTCGCACTCTCACTTTCTTTTTTCTCTATCTTTTTTTTTTTTCTTTTAATGTGGAGAAATTAGAGCCACGAGAGAGGAGAGACACAAGAGTTGGAGGCAGCGCCCAGAGGGGCCTGAACTCCTCTCTTGTCTCGTTGCTCCAGCTGTTGATCAGCCTTTTACTGAGCAGGGTGCCAGCGAGGCGCCTCGTCCAGAGCTGCCGGTCGGGGAGGACAGGCATATGTACCCTCCCTCTACGGTTTGGTGGCAGACAGTATACAGTTGTTTTGCCTCTAAGTTCACAGTGAAGTCATCCTTTTTGTCTGATTTGGACAAAAGAAAAACCTCACTGAATTTTGATTGGAGTTAACTCAGTTCCCCAGTGTTTATTAGGCAGTGTCCTAGAATCTGGAGAGAAGGAGAAGCGGACACTAGACTGGAGTGTTTGCTGTGTTCGGGAAAACAAACTGAGCCACTCAGGTGCCCCATATTTTAATAAATAAATATCACAAAAAGATGTTGTTATGGATGAGGATTAATTACTATAAATTTGACAGAGGCTCAGTTTTATAATTTTCAAATTTTTATTACTAAAATTTTTTTTAATGTTTATTTTTGAGAGAATAACAGAGTGTGAGCAGGGCAGGGGCAGAGAGAGAAGGAGACGCAGAACCTGAAGCAGGCTTCAGGCTCTGAGCTGTCAGCACAGAGCCCGATGTGGGGCTCGAACCCACGACCTGTGAGATCATAACCTGAGCTGAAGTCGGACACTCAACGGACTGAGCCACCCAGGCGCCCCCAAATTTTTATTTATTTAACTTATTTATTTTCCCCCCTGCCCCAAATTTTTACTGTGAAATAAGCTCTACACCCAGAGCAGGGCTTGGACTCACAACCCGTAGATCCAGAATCACGTGTTCTACTGACTGAGCCAGCCAGGTGCCTGGTGTTCTGGTTTTTTGTTTTTGTTTTTATAAGTTTATTCATTTATTATTTCTGAGAGCGAGCGAGCAGGGGGAAGGTCAGAGAGAGAGGGAGATACAGAAGCCAAAGCAGGTTCCAGACTCTGAGCTGTCAGCATAGAGCCCGACGCGGGGCTCAAACTCACAAACCATGAAATCATGACCTGAGCCAAAGTTGGACGCTTAACCAACTCAGTCACCAGGTGCCCCTGGCGTCCTGGTTTTAAGGTAACATATTTCAGTGTTGGCTCTGAAGTTTTAAGGAGGTGGTCACGTGAGCATTAACAGTGTCTGAAATGTCGGCAAGTATATATTATTCCAGCAGATTCACCAGAATGTGAATCAATTACTGTGTGCCAGCCTCTCCTCTGAATTTAAACTTTCTACCCTCTTTCAAAAAAATTATCTTGTATCAGAACAAAAGACAATTGCACTATGCTTTTGGCTAAGATTACCTTTGCAGTCAGTTCCCATGCCTAGAGGCGTAAACAGATTATCAGCCAGGGAATCGGGAAGAAATCCCATATTCTTTTTTGAACCAAAGAGCCTTCTGCTGCTGAGTCACTAGTTTTTTAGCTCTGCTACCTGTTGCAAAATACTACATTAAAAGCACCGTTTTCTCTTGTAGTTTTTTTCTTAAGTTCTTATCTTTCTATTCTTTTAATGATGCATACCGAAACATTTACAGATGAGTGATGTAATATCTAGAATTTCCTTCAGAGTAATCTAGGAGGGGGGTTGTGAGTTGCCACACAGCTGAAACAAGACTGGGCACGTGTTGGTCAGAGTCAGGTGATGAGTTTGTGGAGGATTGTACCATTCTCTATACATGTTTGAAATTCTTGGTAGTAAGGTTTTTAAAAACACCCATTTTCCATAGCAGTTTCCAGGCTGGTTTTCCTGTGACCAGTTTTTCTTTACTGTTTGTTTACATTGGGGGTGAAAAGGAGCAGAGAGAGAGAGAGAGAGAAAGAGAAAGAGAGAGAAGGAGACAGAGGACCCAAAGCGGGTTCTGTATTGAGAGCAAAGGGCCTGACGCGGGACTCAAACTCATGAACTGAACTGTGAGATCATGACCGGAGCTGAAGTTGGATGCTTAAACGACTGAACCACCCAGGTGCCCCTTCTTAGGGCCATTAAAAAAATTCTTTTTTAAAGTTTATTTATTGTTGAGAGACAGAGACAGAGCACCAGTGGGGGAGGGGGAGGGGCAGAGTGAGAGGGAGACACAGAATCCAAGGCAGGCTCCAGGCTCTGAGCTGTCAGCACAGAGCCCGACTTGGGGCTCAAACTCATAAACAGCAAGATCATGACCTGAGCCAAAGTTGGACGCTTCACCCGCTGAGCCCCCCGGGCGCTCCGTCTCAGGGCCATTTTACAGTCGGAAAGGCAAGTGTGGATTTTGATCCACATTTCCACGTTATGATGTAGTTGGTAGGTGCCCTGAGGTGACTAAGCTGGTTGAGAAGCCGGTGGAGCACACTCAAACATGCTGCCCTCGGCTTCTCCCCGGGAGGGACGGAGGGGCAGTGGGCAGTGGGGGAGAGCCTCCTGGAGCCCCGCTTTCTGGCTTTGATCCCTGTCCTGCCCACTTTCTAGCCGGGAGGCCTCAGGCCCTGGGAATCCTGCTTCCTTCCCTATTGAAGGAAGGGGTGAATAGTAGGATCTGCTTCACAGGGGTGTTGTAAGGGTTAAATGGCTGGCTCGTAGTAGGTGCTCCCTAAAGGCTTGCTGTGATCCCTCCTAGACCATGAACGATTGGATGCCCATCGCCAAGGAGTATGACCCACTTAAAGCTGGCAGCATTGACGGCACCGATGAGGACCCACATGACCGCGCTGTCTGGAGGGCAATGTTGGCACGGTACACCCCCAACAAAGGGGTCACGGGAGACCCCCTCCTCACCCTGTTTGTGGCAAGACTCAACTTGCAGACCAAAGAGGAGAAGTTAAAGGAAGTATTTTCCCGCTACGGGGACATCCGGCGGCTGCGGCTGGTGAGGGACTTGGTCACGGGCTTTTCGAAGGGCTACGCCTTCATCGAATACAAAGAGGAGCGGTCTCTGATCAAAGCTTACCGGGACGCGGACGGCCTGGTTATTGACCAGCACGAGATATTTGTGGACTATGAACTGGAAAGGACCCTCAAAGGGTGGATCCCTCGGCGCCTTGGAGGAGGTCTGGGGGGGAAAAAGGAATCCGGGCAGCTGAGATTTGGGGGGCGTGATCGGCCTTTTCGAAAACCTATTAATTTGCCAGTTGTTAAAAACGACCAGTACAGAGAGGGAAAAAGGGAAAAGCGGGAGCGATCTCGGTCCCGAGAAAGACACTGGGACTCTCGGACAAGGGACCGAGACCATGACCGTGGCCGGGAGAGGAGATGGCAGGAGAGAGAGCCAACCAGGGTGTGGCCAGAAAGTGACTGGGAGAGAGAGAGGGACTTCAGAGATGACAGAGCCAAGGGGAGGGAGAAGAGGGACCGCAGTAAGTAGAGGCCCACCAGCACCCCCAGATCACCTGCACCCCCAGAGCCCAGACAGACACCCCACAGAGGCTCAGAGAGATGTGTTGCTTTTATACCTGGTGCACGTCCAGTGCTTGAATAAACCTTGCTGGTGGTGGTGGGTCTGGAGTTAAGTTTTCTTTCCAGTCTGGAACCCAGGTTTAAGCTGAACACGCTGATATTACGGAGTTTCTCCTCTTCATCTTGCAGTTCTAATGACCCATTTTTAATAAGCTCAAGAAAGTCATGTCCTCACCAGCAGCCGTGCGGAAGGGCACGTGTGCGGAGCCGCCAGTGCCTTTACTGGCGGTAGAGAACTTGGTTTTCGATTCTTGTTTTCTCCCATCTATTGGAATTGACCATTGTGAGGGGTCACAGAAAAAGGAGTGATGACCGGAAATCATTCACCTTGCTCTGACTCCCGGGAACACGAATCTGGCCAGATTGTTGGGAAAGTGGTATCTTCCCCATCAGTTTATCTATAGCGTGAAGGGCCCGCCGAACGGCAAGAAAAATGGGATAGAAAAGTGAATTCAGGGAGCGTGTCCAGAACTTGATACCAGAGCCAGTGGGGGCAGTGGCCTAGGTCAGCAGCCAGCTACCCTTGAACAAATGGAGCTCCATTCTTCAGCCAAGTGCTGACTGCCCTTTTTCCCTCCCTGTTCTCTGGCAGGGAGGCTGGTATTGTAAGTGGAGAACCCAAGTTGCAGGGCTGTGGGGTGCTGGCTTATGGCAGCCTTGCAGTCCTTTGAAAAGATGAAGCTCCAAAGAGAGGGAAATGAAAATGAAGCAAGTCCACGCACAGGTGTCTGTCTGGTTCTGAGGGGCTGATTTGTCCTCTCCCTCTTTGACATCTGGCCTCCCGCTTGTGGGAGGGCTGCACGGATCCTGTCGACCCTAACTTCTTCTGAGGGCTTTGAATAAGTACCAGGCTGGTCACATGATTTTCACAGAAGTGACACTTAACATTTTTGGTCTTATCAGTGGCCGTATCTTTGAAAGTTCAAGGTCTGGGGCACCTGGTAGGCTCAGTTGGTTGAGCGTCTGACTTCAGCTCAGGTCATGATCTCACCATGCATGAGTTCAGGCCCCGTGTCGGGCTCTGTGCTGACAGCTCAGAGCCTGGAGCCTGCTTCCGATTCTATCTCTCTCCACCCCTCCTCTGCTCATGCCCTGTCTCTCTCAAAAATAAATAAAAACAAAACAAAAAGTTCAAGGTCTTAAAATTCAGGACATTTCATGCAAAGCAAACAACTTAGTATCAAGACTCAACACATTCATGGCCAGGTTTTGGCATTACGAGTATGAATCTGTCAGGGAAGGAGCCTGCCCTATCTTAAAACTGTCAGCTGTTAGAACAGTTTAGAAAAATAGGCTCTTTCCTTTGTAAATTTCCAGTGCAGAATCGCACCGTGTCCCACGTCTCAGAAAACAGCCACGCAGGAACCCTGTCTGATCTCACTCGGTGCACAAAGGGCTCCTCTCATAGCACCAAAGCGGCATTCGGGGCTTGAGCTGGTGGCTCCTTCAGCTGAATGGGCACTCCACCCTGGGGCTGTGTCGTGAGAGGCATCGGAAGAAAGAAACCCAGTCCCGGTGCTCCGGCCATTTAAGCCAGCGCCGTCAACCCTGGGTCCCAGAACATGGATGGATGAGGGCCCCACGGATTAGATCCCGCAGACCCCACCCTTGACATTCAGGCTTCGTCTTGTATGGGCCCTGGTAACTCAACAAAAACCCAGAGAATTGGTAGAACTCCCCCCCCCTCCCCGCAGAGACCTTAGCAGTAGCCACACAGCAAAGGCCTACGTTGTCTCACTTTGCAGTTTTCTAGTTTATTCTGCAGGCTGATGCATGGGAGCCTAAGTGTGCAGTGCTGTTTTACATAGTAAAAGATTGGAAGGAAGCTCCCTGGCCCATCAGCGGGGCCCAGACAAGCACGAGCAGATGATACATGACCGTGGCAGGCCAGGGTCCTCCAGCTCGCCCTGTAGGGTGACATCTGCCGCCGGAAGAGCCTGTGCTGTGGGGCGCTGTCCTGGGCATTGTGGGATGTTGAGCACCGTCCCCGGAGCCTACCCACCGGATGCCAATGGTAGTTGTGACAACCAAAACACCAAAAATGTCTCCAGACGTTGCCAAATGCTCTAGGGGGCGTGGAGGCCTACACTGTCTTATGTACTGCCGTGGAGCTGTTTCCAGGGTATTCTAAGAAAAGGAAGGTACAGAATGGCACATATGTTAAAAAAAAAAAAAAAGGAACAAATATATTTTGTTACATAACTTCATGTATATTTATAAACCCTTTCATCAAAGACACCCAAGAAACTGGCAACACTGGTTGGTCCTGGGGAAAGGGCGACCACAGGTGGCCGGGGGGAGGGGGGTCCTCAATACACCTGCTCTTATAGGCTGAGAATAAACCAGTGGGCAGGCAGTTTTAAGAACCACTGTGCGAAAGCAACATTATCTTGTCTGGTCATCGTTTTCAGCAATCTGGAAACAGTCTCTGGGGACTCTGTAAAGCAACCTGATGGTTTCTCAGCAAACCAGGGTAGACCATGTAGCAAGTGGGCCGTCAGATGTACCTGAGCACTCTGTTAGCACATGCTGCCTCTCCCAATCTGCCAGCACCCAGCCTGTGCCCCGGGTCCTCCGTGGGGAGACGGAAAGACAGTGCTTTTTGGGCAAAATCCCAACTCAGCAGGTGCAGACTTCTGGCTCTCTGTCACCACAGCCCCGTGAGTCAGCCAGACATGGAGTCCCCAAGCCACCCCTCCACCCACTGCCCTCATCCTGGCACCGGCAAGTCTATCCCCCACCTCCATCCTGCACCCCCAGGCTCCCCGACCTCATTCTACATCCGCTCTGGGACACTTGTCTTCTTTATAGGAGACTAAGTGTTTGAGAGATTGAAGGCTAAAAGGAGAAAGGCGGAGGCAGGGGATACAAACGAGAACTGAGGAAGGTTGCCGTGTCTCCTCCTCAGCAACGCTGGTTAGTACTGCCTAACTCACAGCCGATGCCAAGGCTCTCGCCACATGCTCTGGGCAGGGTCAGTAACAAGGTGCAAAAGAGAGCCACCAGCTCCTGCAGAGTTGTCTCCAGTTTCCGGGCAGGAGAGCTGTTGTCCTTAGTTTCTGTTGCTTTGCGTCTGAGGCCAGCCCGTCCGATGACTTTGGGGGCCCCGCTTGTCTAATGGATGCATCCTATACACGATGCCATCCCCGCTGGCCATTCCGTGAATGAGCTCATGAAAATCCACCACCTCCCTGCCTCCCACTGAAGTATGACAGACATGTGCACAAAACCTCTACACACAGAATTTCATACAAAGCAAATCAAACAGCAATTATAGTGGCACGTGATGTATTTGGCTTAAAGAAGCTTGTGTTACTGAAGTTAATGCAAAAGTCTGGCCTCTGCTCATGGTTATTATTAAATATATATCCTAAGGAATCAGTCATCTATTATAAACGGTGATAGCCCTGGGTATAAATAAACATTTCTTTAGAGTTTGGCATCAGTTTTTCAGTGTGCTTCCTCAAAGGAGACAGTTTGCCTGAGGGACCAGTCTTGAGGGTGCCTCTGAGCCGAGCGGTGTGCCGGGCAGTGGCCCCCGCGGCCGCCAGGTCCTGCTGCCGGCGGTGGACAGTTCAGGTCCAAGGGCAGAGGTGGGCTGTGGTCACAGGTGCTGCAGCGCTTCCTGTCCTTGCTCCGTGTAACCGTCGTCACGGTGGGAGTTGACCCACTGGCCAAAGGACTCCTGGATGTGCACGGCTCTCTGCGTGTTGGCCAGACGCTTCTTATCTCGGGAGAAGAAGCTAAACCTTTTGGAAGGGAAAAAAGAAAGAAATGAGAGCCCGTTTTGCTGTGCACGTTAGCGTTTTTGCAACGGCGGGACACAGAGCAGCAGATGTGGAAGGAAGCAAATCAATCCAAGGCGTGAAAGGAAAGGTGGGGGTGCAGGTCAGAGTTATTTGAGAAAGCAGCAGGGGATTCTGCACGTCATTGTCACCCTACCTCGGAGGTGACACCGTGTGAACGGGGCATGCATGTGTGATGTATCTCGTCTCTTGCTTAAGCACTGCTGAAGGTCTCTTCTCATTATCAGTGGGCATAAAACGACTAGAAACCTATGTCTGGAGTTTCTTTACGCTAACGAGGCAGAGAGAGTAATGATTGAAAGCCACCCAGAATTTAAGACAATTCCAACATAAAGAGAGGAATGTTTTTCCTTTAGGTAGTTACGTGACGGGAATCAGGAAGTACCAATGCACATATGAGAGCCCAGCTCCTGGATGTTACTGCTAGGGAGGAGTCAGAAATGGTTATTTTAGAAAAATGAGCAATAGTGCACAGGGTTCTGTGATTAAACACTGACTACTGTCTGCGAATGAGATGGGGGAACCATCGGTTTACAGTGATGGAGACTGATTTAAGGGCGGAAGTCTTTAGATGCTGGCACAGTGACTTTCTGCCTGATGGTGGCTGACGCAGACCAACGGGTCTTTTCAAAACAGCCGTGACTGCTAATCACCGATCAAAGTGAACCGTCCGATGCCTAAGAGATGAAGGTAGAAATTACAGGCAAAAAGCTTATAAACACGCCCATTAATTTTTTAAAATTTCATTTTAAGTGGGCTCCACACCCAACACGGGGCTCATTCGCATGACCCCGAGATTAAGAGCCGCTCCACCAACTGAGCCAGCCAGGCGCCCCGGAACCGGCCCTTTTAAAACAAGGGCTGCCTTAGCTCCGCCTCCACAGAGGCCAGGCCCTTCGCCAGTAAACGTGACGTGGCCCGCCTCGAATTTCTCCCAAACACCTTTCCTGAGCCGCCCCCTGTCCTTCGATACTCCTACTTTCTAATGAGATTCATTCTTTTCTCACCAAGCTCTGCCACTCTTGACTTGTGGATTCTGAACTGGTAAGAGGGAGAATAGCTATGTTACGTTTCCCGGGGGCAGCGAGAGGGATGCACCGCTGGGAAGCAGGCTTCAGATCGACTATTTTTAGTCCCTCTGTCTGTTCACCTATTAGCTTTATCTCTCCCCCTCGTAAGCGCTGTGGCCCATGCAGTTCAGTTTTAAACACATCTGGGTGAAAATGATTTTACTATTCTGTGGTTCCTGGACCCTACGATCACCTCCCACCGGGAATAAAGCGGTCTTTCTTGGTAAAGCTGGGGCAAGCCGAGCGTATCTGCACAGATTCTCCCTACCAGCTAGAATCTCTTTTCTCTACAACAGAACGTGTCCTGACGAATGAAAGCACAGTTTCCACACGGGGTTATTTGCGAGCTCTTTCCACAGCGTGCTCAGGGCACTTAGCTGGCCAAAAATACAGCAGCCACACATCACTGCCACATGTCACCTCTACCTGACTCAAGCAGGAAAGCCACGTGCCACTTCCTGTCCGAAGGGACACAGAGAGACACAAAGCGCTGGTCCCCTCCTCTGCTCTTCCTTTTATTAAACAGGATCAAATGGCTTTCTGATGATGGCTCGGCAAAACAAAGCGGGTTTAGAAAGCTAGGGTGTGAAGGTCGAAAACACAGCGTTAGTGTCACTCGGGGGTTGGGCAGGGGCGGTCACAGTGAGCGTTGATTACTGACCCGTCACTTAAAGGACCTTCTTTACTGGATCATGGACAAGGTGGTTTTTAGAACGGAAACAAGAAAAGACAGAAAGAATTATCGGTGACAGAGCCGAGAATTCCGCGGCCTCACTCGTGCAGACCGAGACTCACGAGTGCAGGTTTGAAATCACACTCGGCACCCGCTTCACATGGGAACACGCAGGTGGTGGCCATGCAGCCAACGTGGCCGAGGAAGACGGCCAGCCTCGGCAGAGCCGCAGCGCGCATGCCGAAGGCACAGCTCAAAACGCAGCCGGAAACACACAGTGTGCCTACAAGGGAGACAAGTCGTCGGGCAGGCCGCAGCGAGGGGTCATCTATTATCAGTCCGGCCGCTACCATGGGCATGACGGCTGTAAAGATCCTGGTCAGGAAAGTACAGACACAGAGAAGGTAAAAACAGAGGAGGCATGAAAAGTAAACACATTCCACGCACAGACCGGCTGAAGGGTTTGCTTCTAGTAGGTGGTATGGATGGAACTCTGTCCCCTCACAAAACTCCTGGGGAAGTCCTAACTCCCAGGACCTCAGAAAGCAACCTTACTGGGAGGAGGTAACAAGATAAAGTTACACTAGAGAAGAGTGGATTTAAAAAAAAAATTTTTTTAATGTTTGTTTTTGAGAGACAGAGCACCAGCAGAAGAGGGACAGAGAGAGAGGGAGACACAGAATCTGAAGCAGGTTCCAGGCTCTGAGCTGTCAGCACGGAGCCCGATGCCTGATGCAGGGCTCGAACCCACGAACCATGAGATCGTGACCTGAGCCAAAGTCGACGCTCAACCGACTGAGCCTCCCAGGCACCCAGAGAAGAGTGGATCTTTATTAAAGGGGGAAATCTGGACACAGACACACTCACGGGGGGACTGTTCGGTGAAGATGAAGGCCGTGGTGCAAAGCCCTGAAGCTAGGAGAGGCACAGAACACTCTCTCTCGGCCCTGGCCGCAGCTGGACGGGGACTTCTGGCCTCCCAGAGGGGGAGACGAAGCAGTTCTGCTGTCGGAGGCTCCCCGTTTGGCGGTACCTCGTTACAGCAGCCCTAGCCAACCACCGCAGCACCACGGAGCGGAGACAGGCCGGGCCTCGGGGCTGAAACGCAGGCCCGGGTCTGGGAAAGGAGTCAAAACGGACTGTGGGTGAGTGGGGACACCCCCGGGTCTCCCAGCACATCTCCCCCAACTACCACGCACCCCAGGCTCCGTGCCCCAAAGGAGGCAGCCGGGGCGGGGGGCGGCATCCGGGAGAGACAACCAGGTGGCCGCGGGGGGCCGGCCAAGAGAGCCAGGGCAGAGAACCTGCGCGGGCCTCCCCCGCCGAGTCCGAGTTGGCAGCGAGTACTCGTCCGTCCCCGTCTTGGCAAGAAAAATGAAGAAGAAACTCCACTCAAGTCACCAGAGCTTATTCTGAACAATTTTGCCTTTTTTTTTTAAGATGCTGGGGGGGGCGAAGATAGAGAATGGCAGTCTCAAGCGAGGTTTGGGATTCTCTCTGTTTGGATTTACCTCTGATGCACTTCCTAAAGTAGCTGGGAGGTGGCATCTTGGCAGAACCGCATGGATGTTCACTCACGGTGATAAGGGGATACCCTGTGTCCTCCGAATGCGCCCAGTCCCCAGAGGCCAGGCCGGTGGCCCTGTTGGCTTTCCAAGCGCTTGACCTCTGCCAGGACCCCTCTCGGCATAACAGGGAGCCCCCAAAGACACAGTCATTGTGCAGGGTGGCACCAGGGGCAGGGTGAGGTGTTTGCCCACCTGGAAATGCTCGCCTTTGTTTGGGGCCCAGGGGTCAGACTGGGGCACAGGGGCCTTGGACACCTGAAAGGTTCCAGTCGAGCAACTATGTTTCACTGAATGGACAGCCCCTGCCTCCCCAGGCGCCTCCCTGCATTAACCACTTCCTCTGCGGGACAGCCGATTCCTGGGGAAAGACTGGCTTAGGTGCCTGGGGGCTCAGTCCGGTAAGCGTCCGACTTCTGCTCAGGTCAGGATCTCACGGTTTGTGGGTTCGAGCCCCGGCTCTGTGCTGACAGCTCACAGCCTGGAGCCTGCTTCCGATTCTGTGTCTCCCTCTCTCTGCCCCTTCCCTGTTAGTGCTCCGTCTCTCAGAAATAAATAAGCATTAAAAAAAAAGAGAGAGACTGGCTTTTTTCAGTCAAAAGTTTATGTCCTGGGTATGGTGTGGCTGGTTTTACCCGCTCCCTCCCCGCCGATTATTTCTGGAAGATGCAAACCAAATGCAGCTCTGACAGTGGCATTTCAGGAGTGCGATGGGCGGCTGTGAGGAGGCTATTTCTGGGCTGAAGCGAGGAGGGTGGTGGGTAGGAGGACAAGGACAGAATGCGCCGTTGTCACCGGTGTCTGATACTCGGGTGGCCGCCTCCTCTGAGGCCAGCCCTTCCGGTGCACGAGGCCTGCTCCCTGGCTCCCTCGTCCCCCCCCGCCCCCACTCAGCAAACAGCTGCGCCCCGCGTGCACGGCTGTAGGACTGTGACTGTGAGACAGAGGCCACACAAAGGGGGCGCTGGTGCCTGGTGGCCGCTGGGGACAAGGCTGGAGTCACCCAGCGCTCCCTTGTGACCTTCCCAGGCAGTGCCAACCCGCACCCTCCGGCCAGCAGCTGCTCAGGCACAAGCTGTTCTTGGGCCGTCTTCTGGGCACAGTTTTAACCGGTGGCAGGAGTTTCTGGTTCCCTTGGCCGATGCAGCCCAGAAACGTCGATGCTGACGTCCCCAGCTTGTGGTGCACTTGAGAGAGAAGGGAACTGGGCACTCGGCCCACAGCTGGTGACTCAGGAATGGGGCAGGGAGATGGCGGGGCGGGAGGTACACAGAAGGCACGGCTCAAACCCCAACTCTGACCCTTCCCAACGCTATGATCTAAATTTGGGGCGCTGGGGGGGGGGAAGGAAGAGACAGAATTAATCCCAAGCAGGCCCCAACTCCGTGCAGAGCCCAACACAGGGCTCGATCCCATGACCTTGGGGTCATGACCTGAGCCAAAATCAAGAGTCAGACACTCAACTGACTTAACCCCCCCACCCCCGGTGTTCCGGCCCCTGGAATGATCTAAATGAAGTCCGTGGGCTCCTCTGGGCCCGACAGTCGTCTGATAAGTGGGGCTAAGTCTCCCGGCTCTGACAAGGGGAAGACAGCTCAGTGAAGCTGGTGCAGGCCGATGAGGCCCCTCCAGACCTCCATGTAGCTCCTGCTCCCTCGTCGGTGGATGGAGAGGACCGGTCAAGGGCATGAGGCTGAGCTAGAAAGCAGCCAGGACCTGTACTAACGAGGCCGTGTGACTCGTATTCCACAAAAGCAAGGACAAAGGGACAAGTGGACCCCCATGGGCACCAGCGGTGTGAGGGACGGGAAGGGAGGCCGGCATGAACCGCCAGCCCCGGCCCCGGCCCCAGGAGAGACTCGTCCCGGCCCCTGGCTCTGGGCTCACGGCTGCACTGACGCAGCTCCCAGTCAGCAGCTGAGGTGGACAAAGGCGACCAGTGTCCTGGTGGGGCTGGTCAAAAGCCTTTTGTGCCGGTCTGCTCTGCCAGTCATCCCCTAGAAGGCCGGGGTGGCCACGGGACTGGCCACCTGCACCCGGGCGACGCGGGCATTCTGACTTCTCTCTCCCTTTCTGTGTGCTTCTCGCTCTCTGGCTCCCCAGTCCCAGTGGCTTCTCCCCCCGGGCTCAGCGCCCCAGGTCTTGCCGAGCAGACAGAGGCCACACTGGAGGGGGGACGGGCCCAGAGTCCTCTGTGGGACAATCTGGAAAGAGGGATTAGACACCACAGCCTCTCCGGGTGCGGGCAGAGGGGCCAGTGGGGATGAAGACTGGCTGACTGATGCTGAGAACTTTCTCTGCATTTTACCCAGTTTGGGATTTGCAAAGGGTGCCTCTTACTTGTCCGCTCGCGTGTAAAGGGGCGCGGGAGCAGAAATCTGTAATAGCGGGGACAGCCCGGCTTCGGGGGGCAGGCTTGGAGCGGCCCACATCCGGGCTACGGCGCTAGACTAGGAGCTGGGCGTGCAACCGACGTGAAGATGCTAGAAAGGTCTGGTTTTTTCCAAATTAAAAAAAAAAATTCTTAGTTTATTTATTTTGAGAGAGAGACAGAGAGAGCGAGTTGGGGAGGGACAGAGAGAGAGGGAGAGAATCCCAAGCAGGCTCTGCTCGAACTCATGAACGGTGAGATCATGACCTGAGTGGAAACCGAGAGTCAGACGTTTAACTGACTGAGCCACCCGGGTGCCCCTGAAAAGGTTTGGTTTTTAAAGACCTGGCAGTGAACCGCTGAAGGACGCACAGGGCTGGGGTCTTGTCCTGCGCCTCCTCAGCCCCAGGGCAGTTACGTGGGCTCATGAGCTTTGTCTCCACTTCCCCCGGTTTTAACCCCAAGTTGTAGCTGTCAAAGCACAAGATGGATGATGCCCGTCCTTACACACGTGTGTGGGGCTAGCAGGTGGCTCGGGGTTTAAGAGAAGTCAATCCCATTTCTTAGCACTGGATGAGAAACCCCAACCAAGGGTGAGGGTGTCCCTGGGCACTGGGTAGACCATAGACTTGACACTGAAGGGCTCCCTCACCTCCATGGTGAGGCCACAGCAGACACCCGCTCCTTCTGTCTGCCTAGCCCTGTGGCCCCCTGTGGCCCCCTGGGACCTTCCCCTACTTGCATCTGAACTATCCCAGCCCCGGGCACGAGGAGGAGACCCAGCCCTGCTGCTGGACGCACTGTCCCGTGACTGGCTTAGAGGCCACCTGCCCCGGTCTGAGCCAGTGCCACTTGATTCTGTGACTCTTGTGGAAGATTCTCTCCCCACTGGGATTTCAGACAGAAGAAAGCAGAAGGCTGAGCTGATGGCTGCCACGTTGCCACCCTGAGGGGCAGTGTGCCCAGGAATACAGCCCAACACAAAGGAGAACTAAGTCAGAGGTGGAGGGAATGAAGCAAAGCCCCCTTGACAAGGCCTGGATCCAGCTGAGCCTGAAGCCAGTGCGACCCGGGGAGTTTTGGTCCCTGAGCCACCAGTCTTTCCTGAGTTACTCTGAGTTGAGTTTCAACTGCCAATGTTATTACTAATCAATATCTGCCCAAACGGTGCTGGGGTTCAGAGGAAGCCGTTCTGGTCCCCAGCTTCACCCTGAGTAAGTATTTACCGCTGACCAGAACTGGGGCCTCCGCACGGGGCCTGGGGGCCAAGCAAATACGCGGCGTGAGGCTGGCGAGAGAGGCTTGGGAAGGGGCCCCGCGCGCACGCGCACGCTCCAGAGGGAGGCCAGCCTTTTCCGAGAGCGGCCACGAGGCCGCACGTGTCCCGGCTTCCGCTTCCCGTCCACCAACGCTGAGCGTTCGGGCGCGTCGCAGGGTGAGGGCTAGCCAAGAGTCTCCTCGTGTAACTGCCCTTTAGACGCTGAGGTCCCTCCAGTGACACCCCAGGGCCCCTCCCCACACAGTCCCGGTGGCTCTTCCAGCCCGTGCCACCTGCTTTCACAAAGCTTCTGCACACGCGCCCTGCAAACGTGGGCCCTGGGGCCAGGCGGCCTAGGCTTGAGCCCTGGCTCTGCGTCTTAATAACCGAATGTCCGCAGGCAGCTGCCTTAGTTTCTTTAACTGTAAAATGGGAATGACAGTGTCTTTACCTCCCAGGGGTTCAGTGGGGACTCAGTGAGGTCAGCGAGCTGCAGGAAGAGTACCTGGCGCATAGTAGGCCCTTAGCAGACATTAGCCAACCAGACCAGAAGTTTTAACCCTTTACCTAAAGGGCTGCAGACGTCAATGAACCTGAAACTGCCTGAGTAGTTTTCGCCCGCCCCCAGGGAAGGGGTCTCCAGCCTCTCAGAATCTCCAAGGAGTCTTTGGACGTAAAGAACCGCTCAAGTAGTTTCAAGTCTGGTCAAGGGGCGAGGCCGAGTTCTTTCTTTCTTGTGCGCTCCCCACTGCACACAGGGCCTGACTCTCTGCATGTATAACGTAGCAACAAGTACTTAATAGAGGGATGTCGGGGGGCACGGTGGGAGCCAGCTCGGAAATGCACGGATGGGGGGGATGCACCAGGGCCCATCCCTCCAGATGCACGTGTCTCTCCCACCGGCCTATTTGCCACCCAGAGACAGGCCCCGCTGACACAAGCCCTGAGCCTTAGCCTCACCCCAACCTCTCTGCCCGGCGAACCCCAGGAGGAACTCAGCAGTCAGGTACATAGATGAAAAGTGGAGGGCCAGGCCCGTCGTGCCCCGGGGTTGGGCCCGTCTCAGCGGGAGGTGGTTAGTGGCAAGCCCGGCCCTGGAGCAGGCACCCAGAAGTGAGAGGCTGTGAGAGCCACCGGTGGGCCGTGAGCGAGCAGCCCCACACTTGAGAAGCACGTCACTTACAGTCGCTTGATCCCAGACTCCGGCTGGGGGGACATTCTCGGGTGGGCGACCGGCGGAGGCTGGGGTATTCGATTTTCCTCTTCTATTTCTTCACTGGAAAGAGTTGAGAGGCGTGAGATAAGAGTCAAAACTTCTGTAGGACCTAGAATATTCTAGAAGAGTACCGACTGGGAGGGCTTACTGGGAATAGGGGGGTCTAGGAAGATGGCAGTAGTGGCCTGAGCCCCAGCATTCTCTTGGCTCGGGGGGGGGGGGGTTCTTAGCAGTGGGCGTGGCCAGTTAAGAGAGCCATTGGCCCCAGAGGCAGTAGACATGGTGCTGGTGGTCTCTCTGGCCCCGTTGGTCAAATGTGATGAATTTCAGAAAAGGAGCCCACCTCTCAAAAAGGCAATCTTCAGTTTCCTCTGAAAAATCTCGCCACACGGAACCTGTCCTCGCCAAGTGCTGTCTCCATACCATTGTGTTGGTTTCTTCCGTCTGGAATGTGGCACCCACCCCCCAACATCTCCCGTGCCTGAAAAGTGCCCTATCCTGTAGGGAGGGGCCCAGTTCAAATGCCACCTCTTCCATGAAGCCCTCCTGGTGTCTCCCCCATCCCTGAGGAGTGATCGCTCCCTTTGGACAGCCGGTGCGCAGAGCATCGGTAAAACGCTCATGTGCCGGGCTTACCGTGGGTTTTCAATAAAAATTCGTGGCACTGTATTTTCTGTGGCTCTCATTTTCCCTACTGGGGCAGGGATCGCATCTGGTGCCTCTGTCCCTCCTTCTGGCTTTCCACACCTACTCTGCGCTAAGCTCTATCCTAAGTCTTGGGAATTTCGCCATGAATAAGACAAACATGGTTTCTGGTCTCATATTGTTACGTCTGGAATGTGTTTCTGTATAGAAACATACAATGAACTAAGCCCATTAACAAAAAGGATTTAAATAAGATGGTGAAGGACCGTGAACCAAGTAAAGTGACAGGGGACTGTTTGAATGGGTGGTAATGTGGAAGGAAGGCCTCTCCGTGGAGGTGACCTCTGACCTGACTCCTGGGTGACCAGGAGTCGACCATGGGAAGAGCCAACGAGAATGTTTTCCCAGTTTCAGGGCCAGCGTGTGAAAAGGTCCTGAGGCAGAAACAAATGCGGTAGGTTTTGAGAAACCGACAGAGGAGTAGTGTGTATAAAGCCGGAGCAGTATGTACAGCGGAGGAACTGGATTTTCAATTTTATTTTAATTTAACTCATTTAAATAGCCACCCAGCTGGCGGCTATCGTAGGAGGCAGTGCAGCTCTAACATATGCAGGGAGTTCACTGGCAAGGACCGAGTGAACAAACACGGAGGCCGCACGGCTGCCCCGTCTCTTATCTGCAGCGCTAAACTCCAAAAAGCTCTAAAAACGCAAATTCACTTCTTGGTCATTCGCTTGGTGGCAACACCACGAGGCTGATTACAGTGGTTGTTCATCCCGTGTCGCATGAATATGCACATCCTGCCACAGAAGTATCAACGTGTGTGACTCTGGGGGGCTGCCCAGGGCTGCGGGTGGCCACACTGGGTGCCCCTTTCTAACGGCTGGGAAGTGCTGAATGACAAAACGCCCCCGGGCCCGAGAGTTTCACAAAGGGATCGTGAACTTGTGCCTAAGTGCTTCCAGACAGGGGGTCCCCAGGATGGAGATGGACGCGATCCTCGTCTCCCCCAAACTGTGCGCAAGCCCAGCACGGGGCCAGCCCGGGAGCTCACCTCTTGTAGTAGGCCAGCTCCTCCTGCAGCAGGAACACCTTGGACTTGAGCTCGTTCCTCTCGTGCAGCACGTCCCGCAGCTCCTGCAGCGTGAAGCGGGGGCGGCTGGGGTCCTTGAGATCCATGGCCGTCTTCTCCGCCTCGGAGACGCCCTCCTCGCCGCCCGGCTCCGTCTGGAGGAGGCAGAGATGCTGCTAATGAATTCCTGGCGGCCGCCCCCGCCGCCCCCGCTCCGCAGCCCGCCCTCCCTCCCGGGGCCTCGCAGCTTGGCGAGGGCGCTATTTTAAGAACCCGCAGGCGGCCTCTGCTCACGTTCTGAGCATCGCCCTGGAGATGAAAGCCAGCGGCCACCTGTTCTTTGTGCGCCTTCCCGACAGCCAGACCTGCAGCCCTGCGCCTCCCCGCCCGCCTCAGGGTTTTATCACAAACACCGTTAGAAGGTGTCCAAGGGGGAGAAATGGCACGCCCCAAACGCTGCCGCCCCCATAAGTCTGCTTTCTTTTCCCCACCTTCTCTCATCTTCTCACTAAGACCACTGCTAACAAGACCACTGCTGATTTGGCCAAAGTTCTTAAAATCAGAGCTTGTGCCCCATTTTCTCTTCCCTTTTCATTTAACAGTAGGTCATACACGTTTTCCCATTGGTTACTGGACTTCCGGTCGAGCCTCATCCTCCCCAGCGGCTGAGGGGTCAGTGGGAGCCGAGGGGGAGGCACAGGTAACATCACAGCAGGTGTGCACACCTGAGGCGTCACTCAGACGGACCGAGCGCGCCATGTCACCTGCTCCCGTCCAGACCCTAACCCCGGCTCCCTCACCTTCTCACGGCAAGAGGGTTTCTAAAACAAAATAACTGTGGTATTATACACTTATAAATGGTAAAATTGACCATTTAAAAATACATAATTTGGTGGCATTTAGGTGCAAACACCACCTGTCTAGTTCCACAACATTTTCATCACCCCAAAGGAAACTCCATACCCACCAGCGGTCAGTCCCCAACCCCCTCCCCCAGACCCTGGCGGCCACCATCTGCTTTCTCTCTCCACGGATGTCCTTTTCTGGACATTTCGAATAAATGGAATCAAACAGTATGTTTCCTTTTGTGTCTGGCTTTTTTCAGTGAGCATCGTGTTTTCAAGGTTCATCCGGGCTGTCGCAAGTCAGCGCTTCATTCCTTTTTTTTTTTTAAATGTTTTTATTTATTTTTGAGAGAGAGAGAGAGCATGCGTGCACACAAGCGGGGGAGGGGCAGAGAGAGAGGGAGACACAGAATCTGAAGCAGGTTCCGGGCTCTGAGCTGCCAGCACAGAGCCCGACGCAGGATCATGACCTGAGCTGAAGTCAGAGTCTAACCGACTGAGCCCCCAGGTGCCCCTGCTTCATTCCTTTTTCTGGCTGAATACCATTCCGTGTATGGATACGCCGCGTTTTGTTTGTCCTGTTATCCTCCAACGGGCATTTCGACTGTTTCTCCCTTTAGGCTATTGTGAACAGGGCTGCCAGCAGCATCGGTGAACCAGGATTTGTCTGGACCGGAGGTCAAGTCCTCCGGTGCAGGGAGGAGCTGCCGGGTCCCGCGGTCTCTCTGGGTTTAACTGTTTCCGACGGCAGCTGCCCCACTTTACGTGGGAGCTTCCACATTCTCCACATCCTCACCAACACGGGTGTTTTTCCATTGTTTTGACAGCAAGGAGGGCTCTGCAAGCCGCCTCCGAGTCGGCTGCCCCCTCTGCGGGCGTTCTGACGCCCTGAACCGCCAGCCCCCACCGTCGCCAGAAGCAGCGGACGAACACTTGGGACAACAGGGGAGCTTTGGAACAGGGGGAAGTGGGACTGAAACAGAGACACCCCCCACCCCCCAAAACCCCACAGCAGCACAGGGACAAATGCATGCCGACCCGGATGGTGACGGAAGGCCAGGATGTTGAAGGAACCCAGGAGGCAGGGCTGAGATGCCTGCGTCCTGGGACAGTCAGCACAGGCTGTCCTGGGAAAGGACACTTGAAAGGAGACACCACTCAGCAGGGCAGATCAGGTGACAGCAGAGTCACCCAGCAGGCCCGGGGGGGGGGGGGGGGGGGGGGGGGGGGGGGGGGGGGTGTGCAGGGGAGCGGGCCTGACCACGAGTCAGCACTGGGCAGGGGAGGCGCCTGGCTGCGGCAGAAAATGGAAAGCTGACACATGCCACCCCGAGCCATCTGGGCAATGGAGTGGGGCCTCTTCCCACCCAGGAAGCAGGGGGGAAATGTCGGAGGATTTAGCTTCCCGAGAAGGGGCTCTCGGTACCTGCTGATGCCACACCTTCAGGTGGGCTGTGTCCTCAGGGGACGTCTTCAATGTCTACCTCCTACAGAGCCACATGGTTGGACGGTGTCTTCTCTTCCTGAGACCATGCACAGCAAGTGCCTTGTATACAGTAGGCACTCACTAATGCCAACCCCCTTTTCCTCCCCTGCCCAGGTTAACCACGGAGCATCCTTGGATGTCTCTAATAAACGTTCAATGAATAATTGGTGATCTAGATGCATACTGGATGTCTTAATAAACACTCAACATTTATTGAGCACCCCCTGTGTGCCTTCGGGGCACTGAGCTAGTGGGATGAGTCAGCTGGCGGTGGAGGGAAGACACACACAGAGAGAAACTTACAAGGTCATATAATAAGAGGTGCAAGGACATCGCTCTCTAACTGGGAAGGATCATGGAAGACATTGTTGCAGATGGAGTCTCTGCATGGGGTCTTGACGAGTGGGTAGGAGTTTACCAGGAAGTCTGGGCCCACCCCAGACCCCACACATTGTATTTGGCCTTCACTGTGTTCTAAAGCTCTTTGGAATTAGTTCCCAACAGTTTTTTCTTAATTAAAAAAAAATTTTAATGTTTATTTTTAAGAAAGAGAGAGTGGGAGTGGGAAGGGCAGAGAGAGAGGGAGACACAGAATCTGAAGCAGGCTCCAGGCTCCGAGCTGTCAGCATAGAGCCGGACGCGGGGCTCAAATCCATGAACCACGAGATCATGACCTGAACCCAAGTCAGTTGCTCAACCGACTGAGCCACCCAGGCCCCCTCCCAGCTGTTTTCTATCAGGAGATTTCACACAGGAGTTTGGGACTTGCACTTCCTTTTGGAAAAAGTACTGGAAGACTGGGTCACACCAGGTCCTCCCGGCAACACGGGGCTGGCGCTACTGTTCCCCCTGTGCCTGGACCCCACAGGCACTGGCACCCCTGCCCTGCACCCAAATTTCAGGCTTGCACACCCTCTCTGGCCTCTCCCTTCCCAGCTAACTCAGGCCCTGCCATTCACGGGGCAAGTCCGCAGCTCGCTGTGCCTCCGAGAGGGGCCATCTGGGAGGCGGCCAACCTTCTCGAGGGTTCCCGAACCTCACTTCCCAAGAGCCCTTTGGGCAAGCGGCCTGATCCTCTCCGGCCCTTCATGTCCCCGAGTAGCCCTGATAATCCGGTACTGTGTCCGCGCCCCTTCCCCGCCCCGCACCGGAGACCGAGCGCCCGGAACACATGCTCTCCGGACCGGCTCCTGCACCCCCATGGGCGGTGAGCACCCAAGAGACGGAAAGGCTTCCTCAGACCTGAGTTCATGTTCTCTGGAGAAGGGATGGCCCTTTAATCAGGGTAGCAACCTCCTGGCCCGGAGTTCGGGGGATTCCCAGGCTGGTTTGCAAAAAAGCCCGGACTTCCTGGCCGAGGCCTGGGAGCACGGAGCGGGGAGCACGGGCGGAGGCCCCGCTGGAGCGGCTGCAGCGCCCGGGTGCCCAGGCCTGGCCCGGCCGGAGAGGCCCCGCCAGGGCTCCTCCCAATGTGCAAATCGGCGCGTCGGCCCTGGGTCTTCTAAGCTTACTCCACGAGGGACCACAGAGGCGGCCGGGTTATCGAGGATTGTCCTCCCGTCCCCGGAGGCACTCTGGGCACAGCTAGAGGGAGATGCCCTTGGGCCCCGGCCGCTCCCCAGGGAGGCCCGGAGGCCAGCGGACAAGCAGCAGGGCCAGGCTGGCCTAAGGGAGGCCATCCTCCACCTGCGCCCTGCGTCCTGGGGCCTGGCCCCCTGGGTCCTCGCCCCAGACCTGGGCACATCCAGGCCACTGTGCTCCCTCAGGCCCTGGCCCAGCTGCGGGGGGCGACTGTGCCCTGGTCACCCTCGGAACTCCAGGCCCACCTCGCATACATGCGGCCGGCTTCACACGCGGGTCATCGGGCCGTCTGCTCCCCCAGCGCCTTCAGTAAACAAACGTTTCCTACGATGTCAGAGTTTGTGAGGCAGAGAAACCAAGTGGGTAACTATTAGCTTCACAATCTTCTTTACTGATTTTAGATGAAATCCTTTAGATAGCGAGCCCACCAAGTCATTTTCTAGAGGATTCTATGTCTACCTGTGAAAGGCAGGAAAGCCTCCAGGGAACACAGGAGGAACAGCACGAGCTAGAAAACAGGCCGAGTGAAGGAGCCAGCCGGGACGCACTCCACACCCGGCTCCATGTTCCGGAAATGTCCGCAAACAGGCAGATCCGCGGAGACAGAAAAGAGATCCACTGAGGCCAGGGGCTGGGGAGGGAGAGGTGGGGAGTGGCTGCTAATGGGGACGGGTTTCTTTGGGGAGTGATGGGAATGTTCTAGATTGGTGATTGGTTGTAAAGCTGTGAACATACTAAATCCTGCTGAATTGCATACCTTAAATAGCTGAGTTGTATGTGAATATCTCAATAACTATGTTATAGAAATGTATAAAGAGGCTTATTTACCGGAGGTCACAGTGATAGACAGTGATGTAGCTCAGAAAGGGTCACGTGAATCGAGGGGGAGAACCGGAGGAGCCAAGACATTGATGAGAACGAATCCTCCCCACCTCTGGATCCCTCTCTAGCTCCCATCTCCTCTCAGCAATCCTGTGCCAGGACCAGCCCACCACCCCAGCTGCACCTGCTCGTTCTCCAGGCCGGCTCGCACTCTTCTTCCTGCCTGGGGTGGCCTGCCCCACATTCCTCCCCAGGCATCCCAGGCGCCCCACACCGTGCCCTGCTCTGGTGCCACGGGCCTCTGTCCCTGCCACACTAACTAGCTGCCCTACTGAACCGAATCAAGTTCATTCCCCTCACCTGTCAGATAGGAGACTGCGCCCCGAAGGGATGGACGAGCCCCGGCCCCTCGGCAGCAGGTGGAAAGCCACAACCTGCAGCCTCCCCGTTTGAGTGACAGGCATCTTGAACCCTACCCAGCTCTGAGGGAGGGAGTCAGACTCAGTCAGGACGCCCCGAGTCTGGGAACAGACTCTGCAAAGCAGCTCGGCGGGTGAGTCGTAACTGCTACCTGGTTCCCCTCCCCCATTTCTGTCCCACCCGCTCGGTGCCAGCAGGGGAAACTGAAATGGGCAGGCAGTCGGGCCAAGGGGGTGTGGCACGTCCCTGTCCTGTTGCTAAATAGATCTGGAGCAGGGCTCGGAGTCTCATGGCTGGGGTGGTGTCCCTGAGACCTGGGTTTGGAGCGAGCTCCGCCTTCCTGGGAGGGGACAGTGTGGGGCACAGGGGGCTGGAAGAGGGACGCCAGGGGAGGGGGGGTGACTGCCCTCAGCTGCACCTACTGGTTGTCTGGGCATCTGTCTCGCCTCCTCCATCCCACCACCATGGATTTGGTGCAGAGCTCACCTTTCTTGCCTGGATTTCTGCAAAGGGCTCCCAACAGCCACGTCTGCCTTCAGCTCCTTCCCTTCCCAAGTGCCCTCCGCAAACCCCCAGCTCATCCCACTCCTCCCCTGCTGGACCCTGCGGGGGCTCCACAGTCCCCACTGCTCAGAGTCTTGTGTGTGGCATTCTGGGCTCCGACTTCCTGGTGCTGCAGACAGCAGCCATCTTGGTCCTGCAGCTGTTTCCATACCTGTCCAGGCTGGGTCCTTGCTGCCGTCCCCTGGAGAAACTCCCCCTGCCCACTTCCAGTGCATGCGGCATGGATGGGCACCGCGTGGCTCAGCCACCTGACTCGGGAACGGACACCCCATGCACGTTCCAGACCTCAGGCCACAACGATCCGTTCAGCGATGGGCCGAGGAGTGGGTTCCCTGGGACCCGCTGGGGATTTGGGGAAGAGGCGATTTCTTTTCACCAGGGCGGCTCTGCCGGTAGAGTACCAGGGGCCACTCTATGGCAAGAGCCAGATGAGAATGATGCCAACACAGAGGAAAGCAAAGCTGCGAGATCCGATAGCCTCCTTTGGGCCCCTGGAACCAGCTATGCCTGAAGCCCTCATTAACTCAAACCTTTTAGGGACACAACCAAAAATTCCTCTTTTTTGGTTTTTTATTCCTTAAGCCATTTTAACAACCGTGTTAGCATTCTGTCTTCCCCCCCTGCCTGTAAGCCAGGAACCTAGCATAGTGTCTGCAAACATGAAACAGTCAGTAAATATTTGCTGGAAGAAAGAGTAAGCCCCCAGCCCTTCCCGAGCTGCCCACTGCACTCTTCTGAGGCAGCACATCCGCCCTCCACAACTACCTGTCAGAACCTTAGCACTGTCAACACTGTTGACAGGGACACCTGTTCCTTGAAACTGCACCTCCTCGCCCCCCACCCCCATCAGGATCAACTGCCCTATCTCTGTGTTCCTGGAACCGCCCTGGGGGCACTTAGAGGGGCAGAGCCCTCTGGTGCCATGTCGCAGCCCAGGGCCACCCGGATTTTAGGTGCAGCTGTGGTGCGGTTCCAGCCATGCAGACGGCACCCCTCCCCCACCCCCAGGCACATATCTTTCATTTCTGCCCTGAGATGGGCTCCTAAGTTCTGCCCAGGAATGTCAGGGAGATAACAGTCCCCCCTCCCCGCCCCGGGGCCACACTTGGCTAACTGGGGGCGGGTGCATGTGGATAAACGGTCCAAGCCTTTCTCCTCCAAAAGACACTTCTGGAAGATTCTCTGAGGCCCCCCGCAGGGCTGAGCTCCCACTGCAATAGCGCCCTTGAATTCACTTTTCCTTCTTCCCCGTCTCATGCCCCTGATCTCTGGGATCACCTTGCAAGTAAACCTTCTGCCCATTTTCGTCAAGGGAACCCAGAAGACAATCTCTTACCGCCAAGATAATCCCCTCCCGCCTCAAGTGGCCGCGGGCCCCCAAGCCTCTCTCCTGCGCTGGGCGGGCAGCTCTTTGAACCTCCATAGCACTTAGCACTGCGCTGCCAGGCAGAAGATGGAGCTCCGCTATGCGGCTTGCCTGGCCTGCAGGACGGCCGTGCCCCCCTCCCGGGCCTCACTCCCACCCTCCTCCTCCCCCACACGGCATCCCGGCCCCCGCCTTCTGCTCCCTGACTGCAATGCAAACTTCTGCCACAGGGCCTTTGTGCGTGCCGCTCCCCTGTCTGGACTCACTGCTTGTTTACTCTCTCCTTCTTTTGATAACCTTTTTTAAAAAAATGCTTATTTATTTATCTTGAAAGAGAAAGAGAGAATGGTTGGGGGAGGGGTAGAGAGAGAGGGAGAAAGAGAATCCCAAGCAGGCTCCGAGCTGTCAGCACAGAGGCCAACTGGGGGTTCGATCTCACCAACCATGAGATCATGACCTGAGCCGAACTCAGGAGTCGGATGCTTCACCGACTGAGCCCCCCGGGCGCCCCTTGATCACCTCCGTAGAAAAAGCCCTTTTGACCCTCCAGACGGTCATGGTAATCACAACAGCCGCTAGCGCTGTGACGGAACTCACTCACTCAGTTCTCATAATGATCTGGGGCTAAGGACTGTTACTCCCATTTTAGATGGGAGGAAACCGAGGCACAGAAAGTCTAAATGATTTATCCACGGTGAGGGAGGTAGTAACAGGCTACATAGGAACCGAGGCTCCAGAGTCCAAGTAGTGCACAGTATAGCTCCTCCCACCGGCTCCTCCCACTTCCCTTAAGTGTAAGGGGATAAACAAGGCCCCACCTCGAGCCTGCCCACCTCGAGCCAGCTCACACGCCGACCTTCCCACTTACCTCGGGCGCCTCCTCTCCATTCTGGCTGAGTTCGCCCTGCAGCCTCTCCCGCAGCTTCCCGAGCTCGGCCCGCAGGCTGCCCATCTCCTGCTCCTTGGTTTGCAGATCTGCCTCTAGTTCTACCTTCTGTTCGATCAGGGCCTTCCCCTGGGCCTCCACCACTGTGACGCGGTGTCGGAGGTCGTGGTTGATCTTCATCAGCCGGGTCTGCTGTTGCTGCAGCTGGAGAAAGAGGGAGGCCATTTATGGGGCTGCCAGATGCAGTAGCTCCTGTTGTGCACTGCACAAGGGCAAACTGTCTACAAGCGTGCCATTCCTACCAGAGACATATTGATCTGTTTGACGTTTGCTCATATTCTTAGAACTGTTGATGACAGAAATGGGCAATTTGGATATTTACTGTGATAATTTCATGACAGTTGGAAGATAAGTGTTCTGTCAGTATATTATGACGATTGATTTTCCAACAGATGAAAGTCACATGACTTGAAAACGGGCTGTCTTTTTCTGGTTCAGGTGGGGACGCTGCGTGGTTTTCTAGAGCAGCCCGGACCACGGACCACGCTGGCCTGCACACAGAGGCCACGGAGAGGGCGGGCTCCAGGGTCAGAACAAAGCGTGGAGGGAGCAGGTCACTGGGTGGAGAGTGCCGGGTCCCCTTCCGGTGCCAGGCACACTGGGCTGAGGGCCCGCCCCGCGCGGCTGCCGCTTCTGGACCCGCACCCCACAGAGCCCGCGGGAGGGCGGGCGCGGGGCGGGGCACTCACAGCCTCCACGTCCTCGTTCTTCAGACCGAGCTCCCGGTCCTTGGCGCGAATCTCGTCCCGCTGCTTGTCCACCACCTCCTTCAGCTTCTTCATCACCTGCCGCTCGCGCTCTGACATGCCTGCGGAGGGGGGAGGCGGGCAGCGGGCGGGCCCCCTCCTCCCCTGCCCCGGGCCCCTCCGAGCTCACCCCCGCCTCTGGGCACCAGCCGCTGCCCTTCCCAGCCTGCGGTTCCCTCCCTTCCAGCCTTCCCCACGCTGGTTCCCCTCGCTTTTCAGGCCTCAGCTCAACTGTCCCCTCCTCACAGAGGCCCTTCCTTCCTCGCCCCCAAGAGTGGCCCCGACCCTGTCTCTTACCTTCATGCCCCCCCCCCTTTTTTTTACCATCTCCTAGGTCTTTTCATCTAACAAAAGATGATTCAGAGCATAAGGCTCGGAGCACGAGCACCTGCTCTCCCATTTATGATCTGAGTGGCTTCGGGCTGGCCTCAGTTTCCACATCTACAAAATGGGAACAACAGTACCTACCGCACACGGCTGCTGTGAGGACTGACTCAGTTAACACACAGGAAGCATGGGAGACAGACCCAAGGGGTGGCGTCTGTTACTTTATTGTCTGTTCCTTCCACCCCCAGCCCCCAAAGTACACTGCTGGCCCCAGGAGCCAAGGCCCTGCCTGACCTGCTCACTGTGCATTCCTTCGGCCAGCACGGCGCGGCACTTGGCACACGGCAGGTGCTCGCTAAGTGATCTGGTGTGTTAACAAACTGTGGGGACAGGTGGCCACTGTAATGACACATGAGCGACAAAATCTGACAGCTTAAGACATCGAAGTTTATTTTCTCTTAGTTCTAGAAGCCAGAAGTTTAAAATCAGTCCAAAGTCAAGATGGCGCCAGGGCTGTGCTCGCTCCGGAGGCTCTGGGGGAGAGTGAGTGCCTTCCCCCTGCTAGCTTCCGGTGGCTCCCCGTGCTCCCTGGCTTGTGGCCACCCCACTCTGGTCCCTGCCTCTGTGGTCACGGGGCCTCCGCCTCTTCTGTCCGTGTCAGCCTCCCTCTGCCCCGCTCTTCTGAGAAGGACACTGATCGCACCCGAATAAGTGGGGAAACCTCCTTCTCTCAAGATCTTAAACAAAACCACATCTCCAAGGATTTAAAAAAATTTTTTTTTAATGTTTTATTTATTTTTGATACAGAGAGAGACAGAGCATGAGAGGGGGAGGGGCAGAGAGCGAAGGAGACACAGAACCGGAAGCAGACTCCCCTCTCTGAGCTGTCGGCACAGAGCCTGATGTGGGGCTCGAACCCAAGAACTGTGAGATCATGACCTGAGCTGGAGTCGGAGGCTTTACTGACTGAGCCACCCAGGCGCCCCTAAGGATTTTCTTTTAAGTTTATTTCTTTTTGAGAGAGAGAGAGAGAGAGAGAGAGAGAGAGACAGTGGAGCAGGAACAGAGAGAGAAGGGGACAGAGGATCTGACTCAGGTCCTGCACTGAGAGCAGAGAGCCGGATGTGGGGCTCGAACTCATGAACCGTGAGATGATGACCCGAGCCCAAGGCAGCCGCTTAACCGATGAGCACCAGGTGCCCCACGGCGGTGAAGACTGGACCAAACCGGGTGACATCCAAGAGTCGGGCCGTCAGCACCTGACATGCTGGGGGCCCGTTGTGACAGCTGACCCTCGCCTCCCCTCCCCGGTGGCTCCGCGTGCCCTGGGGCGCATGGGGCCCCCGAGACAAACAGCTGTGTGCAGGATGCCCTCCAACCTGCTCCCTGGGAGTCTTTCCCGTCCTCGACGTCCCTGATGAGGCCATCACCGCCGTGACTAGACGTGTGCGTCTAGAACCGCGTGCGATGTTGCCGCGGCCCGAACCCAGACAGGGGCTGGGCCCTGCTCCTGAAGAGCCGGGGACTCTGTAATGGTCACAGCATGGACGTCCTGGAAGGCAGCCATCCTGCCTCAGCTGTCCCTGTGTTCTAGGGCTTTCCGCGTGGTGGACACTCCAGGCTGCTGCAGTAGGGACCCATCCCCCGCCGCCCCCTCATTCCCAAAGCACAGCTCACTCCTGCCAAGCCCACGAAGGACAAACTGCTTTATATCCCTGACCCATTTCAGGGTCATTTCCAGCCACTGGAAGTGGGTGTTATTATTACTGTCATTGTTTTTAACATCAGTTCCATCTTACAGATATGGAAAACTGAGGCCTAGAGACAGATGTGTTCAATGTCGCACAGCCAAGCACTGGAAGGACCAGGGCTGAACCCCAGTTTTCTGCCTCCAAGTCCCATGTCCCCTCCATGATGCCACGCTGCCTTCCTCCTGAGGGACAAGACTCGGAGGCTCTGTTAAGGTCACAACAAAGTGTCCCCATGGGGCAGACTCTAGTTCATGCTTGCTCCGGCGGGGCCACCTACTTGGGTATCTGCACATCTGTTAGCATGTACACACGTGCACACACGCACACGCACCGGGCGTTTATCAGGCATCCGCTGTGAACCTGACGCTGAGCCAGCAGTCACTAGGGTAGTGATGGTCAATGAATGGAATACAGTTTTGCTCTCAGTGACTTACGGACATCAGACAGAGCTGCTGTCATTACGCACCACAGTAAGTGCCACGGCAGATGCCCCGGGGACCGAGAGAAGGTCAAGGGGACCCAACGTAGCCTTTGGAGGCAGAAAGCTGTCTTGCGAGAGCCATGCACGCTGAGCCCTGCAGGAGGAAAGGCAGCCGGGTGATGAGGACAAGCGTTCCGGGCAAGCACCACAGGTGCGCAGGTCCTGGGGGATGAGACTGCACGTCTGGAAAGCTGAAGGGCAACGCTGGTGGCCCAAGCTCGGGGACCACGGGGCGGCAGGAGCTTGAGCTGGTCTAGGCCACGTGGGGTCTCGGAGGCCAGGAGGGAGGCTGGGTTTCCCTCTAAAGGGGCAACAGGAGCTTTAGGATGTCTGTATGCAGGGCGTGCGTGAAGCAGCAGGGTCCGGCCAAGGAGGGAGAAGCCGGAGGGGGAAGCCTGCAGGAGGCAGGTGTGCACCATGCAAGTGAGACAGGCCGGAGGGGGGGCAGTTAGAACAAAAACTGACTGTCGAGTGATTGGGAGGCTCCAGACAGGAACAGGAAGATGAGCCTGACTGGTTCTCTCACGGCACAGAGCTGAGGGTTTTCGGAGCAACGTTAACCTCCCGGAGCCCCCACGTGCCCACCTGCGTTTTCTGCATCCCTACGTCCCTAACGAGGTTGTGCCCACCAAGTACAGGGGGAGATCACACAGCCCAGGAAACAGGAGCGCAACCTCTGGGCAGGGCCGGACCAAAACCGCTCGGCTTCCTCCTTGCACCTGCTGGGCCGTCCTAGGAGGCGAGGCGGAGACATGCCAGCCTGGGCGGCGTGGGGAGGCAGGGATGGCGAGAAGGGCCATGTGTCCTGACCGGGACGGCTCGGATGAAACGGACTGAGGATGCCAAGTGCTGGAGAGAAGGCAGGGCTGCGGGAATGTGCGCGCACGCGGCTCGGAGCGCTGCCTTGGAAAACCGGCGTTACCCACAGGCGCTGACACGCCTGCTCTACGCACCCGCAGCTGCATCCCGGGTCTAGCCCCGAACACCCGACAGGCGGGCGTGCCCGGGCTCGCCGGTAGGGGGACGGCTCGACCGACTGCCGGACACCCCGAGGCCACGTGGCTGCTCGAAAGGCTCAGATGTGGGGCGCCTGGGTGACTCGGTGGGTTGAGTGTCCCACTCCTGATCTCGGTTTAGGTCATGATCTCGTGGTTCATGAGTTTGAGCCCCAAGCTGGGGTCCTCACTGGCGGCATGGAGCCTGTCCCTCCTCTGCTCTCTCTCTCAAAATAAATAAACCTTTTAAAAAAGGTGACTCAGACATACTGGGGCGGGGGGTGAAAGAGGAAAGTGGCAATCTGTATGGAAAAAGACACATACAAGAATGTTCTGGGGCGCCTGGGTGGCTCAGTCGCTTGAATGTCTGACTCTTGATTTCAGCTCATGGTTTGTGAAATCAAGTCCCACGTTGGACTCCGCACTGACAGCAAGCAGACTGCTTGTGATCCTCTCTCTTTCCCTCTCTCTGCCCCTCCCCCCTGAAAATAAATAACTAACATTTTAAAAAAAATAGTGGAATAGGGGTGCATAGATGGCTCAGTTGGTTAAGTATCTGACTTTGGCTCAGGCCATGATCTCACAGTTCATGGGTTCAAGCCCTGCTCAAATCTCTGCACTGTGAGTGCAGAGCCTGTTTGGGATTCTCTCTCTCTCTCTCTCTCTCTCTCTCTCTCTGCCCTTCCCTACTTGCACTCTATCTCAAAATACATAAATAAAAATAGTAATAAATAAATAAAGGGTCCAGGCTCCTGGGTGGCTCAGTCAGCTAAGCGTCCAACTTCAGCTCAGGTGTTGATCTTACAATTCATGGGTTCGAGACCTGCATGGGGCTCTCTGCTGTCAGCATGGAGCCTGCTTCCCTTGTCCCCCTCTCTCTACCCCTCTCCCACATGCCCTTTCTCACTCTCAAAAATAAACGGGTGGCTCAGTCGGTTGAGTGTCCAACTTTGGCTCAGGTCATGATCTCACGGTTTGTGGGTTTGGGCCCCACGTCAGGTTCTGTGCTGACAGTTCAGAGCCTGGAGCCTGTCTTTGGATTCTGTGTCTCCCTCTCTCTCTGACTGTCCCCTGCTCATGCTGTCTTTCTCTCTCGCTCTCAAAAATAAATAAAAACAGTAAAAAAAAAAAAAAAGCTGGAAGAGTTCTGCATGACCATTTAGCCACCAGGCAATTTGAGATCCTTGGATCTAGACTTAAAGGTACATTTCGGCAAGTGCAGGAAGAAACAAGTGCAAGGTCGGTCACAGGAGCAAAGACGTGGTTAAAAAGATGAGGCCCTTCCACGCCATGGGAAACCATATATGGTCAGCCAAAAGGCTGAGATACACTGCCGAGTCAAATAGGCAAGTGACAGGGGCACCTGGGGGGCTCAGTCGTCTGGGAGTCCCACTTTGGCTCAGGTCATGATCTCACACGGTCCATGAGTTTGAGCCCCACATCGGGCTCTGTGCTGACAGCTCAGAGTCTGGAGCCTGCTTTGGATTCTGGGGCTCCCTCTCTCTCTCTGCCCCTCCCCCGCCCATGTTCTGTCTCTCTCGCTCTCAAAAATAATACATTAACATTAAAAACGTTTTTTAAACGGGGGGGGGGGTGCCTGGATGGCTCAGTTGGTTAAGTGTCTGACTTCGGCTCAGGTCATGATCTTGCAGTCAGTGAGTTCAAGCCCCGTGTCGGGCTCTGTGCTGACAGCTCAGAGCTCAGAGCCCAGAGCCCACGTCGGATTCTGTGTCTCCCCCTCTCTCTATGTTCCTCCCCTGCTCATGGTAGGTCTCTCTCTGTCTCTCAAAAATAAATAAACACTTAAAAAATCAATCACTCAGCTGCAGAGGATTTCTCATCTCAGGGTCTCCTTCTGTTAGGATCTGGCCGAAACTGTCCTTAGAACTTATTTTATCCCCAGAAAACCTCATGGGGTGGAACCCCTGCTCCCTTCTCCCCACCGTTACAGCCGGAAGGACCGGAGGCACCCAGCAGCCACGTACTGATGCGCGGCCACGCAGCGGGGTAGCGGCCCCTATAGTGGCGCCCAGCCCGCTCGCTCTCGGGCGACCTTGGCTGCAAAGCCCGCGCTCCTGCCATCCCGCCGCCTCCCGCGGCCTGGCTCCTGGCGTTATCACAGGTGTGGCGGCTAGGACAGCACCCCCGCAAGCCCCGGCCACCCGGAACCTCAGGCTGTGACCTCCCGCGAAAACAGTCTCTGCGATGCAGCTGGCGAAGCTGGGGTCACGCCGCATGAGGGTGGGCCCTAAATCCTAACACTGGTATCCTTCCAAGGGCAAGAAGAGGGGGCTGCAGACACAGACACACAGACGAGGCCACGGGACAGAGGAGAGGCTGAGGGACGCGGCCACAAGCCAAGGAGCACTGGCAGTCTCCAGCAGCCCAACGAGGCTCCCACAGCGCTGCTGACACCTTGAGTTTGGACTCCTGGCCTCCATCTGTGAGAGGACACATTTCTGTGGATTTAAGCATCCCCCCCCCCAGTTTATGGTGCTTTGTTAACAGTAACCCCAGGAAGTGAAACTCCTCCAGCAAGCTTATGGAGAAAGGCCCAGACAAGGTACGCAGCTGAGTGCTCACTGAGCTAGAATTCACTCCAGTCACTCTCGGCTTCCACGTAAGGCTGGGCTGGTAGGACAAAATCCGCGTAATTGCCCTCGGGGGCATCTTTCATGGGGCAGCTCCGAGTCTGACGCTCCGCACGCTCTGTGCTCAACAATCCTGGAGCGGGAGCTGCTGGTTCCATGCACAGGTAAGGAATCTGTGGGTGGGAACGGTAGGTCCCCTGCCCCAGTGACCGGGTTGGTAGGGGCGGGGCTGGGATTTGAACTCTGCCCGCAGTCTCTGAGAACACAATGCCTTGTATTTTGGGGGGCACTGCTGTCCTAGGCTGCCCTTCAGAAAACGGCTCTGTGGTCGGCTTTCCTCCTCTCCATGGGATGGGACTGTCTGGCCAGAGCCCAAGAATTTTTCCACAGCCTTGTGCACATCCCCACCCCTCCATCTCCCTAGTCCACTGGCTTGGAGACCTGCAATTCATCTCCACATATGCTAACAAGTAGTCTTTCTTTTTTAAGAAAAACATTTAATGTTTGTTTATTTCCGAGAGAGAGAAAGAAAGAGTGTGAGCAGGGGAGGGGCAGAGACACAGGGAGACCTAGGATGCAAAGCAGGCTCCAGGCTCTGGGCTGTTAGCACAGAGCCGGACGCGGGGCTCGAACACAGCAGCTGGGAGATCATAACCTGAGCTGAAGTCGGACGCTTAACCGAATGAGCCACCAGGCGCCCCTAACAACTGGTTTTTCTCTTTGCCCACCAGTCGACAAAAAGGACTTCCAAAAACAAGGGGCAGGGACGTGCTTCTTCATCTGGAGACTTCCAGGGAGCAGCGCCCTGTGCCCGAGTCAGTGCTGGAGGCGCCGCTGCCATGTGCCAGGCTCCCCGCCCGCTCGCCCCACACCCCACCTCGTGCCCTCAAATCCTCCGCCAGCCCCTGGGCCTGGCCCCACAGTTGAGGAGGTGCCTGGCACCCAGTCTCACTCGCGGGCTCCGCCTCCCCCCGGGGACCCCTCGCCGCTCGTCTGCTCCTCTCCCGGGCGGCAGAGATGCTTCTGTCCGTCTGTGTTCCCATGGTTTCCCGTGCAACATAAAAATAACCGCAAAAGGCATGCCTGGCATCCGCCTGGTCTCGCCACCCGGGTGGGGGCTGGTCTGAGCGGAAAGCCCAAGTGTCCCTGTCCCCGGGCTGGCCCTCCGGGGGCCGGGCGGCCGGGACGTGCACTGACGCCGAAGCGCAGCCCTCCCGCCCGGAGCCCTGCACGCGCCCGCACGTGACCCCGCGCGGAGGAGCCGCCGCCGCGGGCGTTCACGGCCACGGCCACGGCCACGGCCACAGCCCCGCAGCCCCGCGCGCCTCCGCAGCATCACTGGGGCCGGCAGGGGAGCTCCCGGGTCCCCCCGGGGGTCCCAGACGGAAAGGTGGCTGTGGGTTCCTTGAAGACGTCAACGCGGTCACCCCAGTCCTAGGTGTACACCCCCAAACCCTGAAAACACACGTCTGGAATGTTCACGGCACCGCTGTTCACACCGGCCGGAAATTGGAAAGAACGCGAGTGTCCGTCTCGGGTGAACGGACACGCAGAAAGCCGGCCTGTCCGTGCGGCGGGGTGTCACTCAGCCGGAAAAAGGAGCGAGGCACCGACCCGGCTCCGACACGGATGAGCCTCGCCGGGTGAAAGAAGCCAGACCCAAGAAACCGGCCATTAATCGATTCCATGTATATGAAATGCTCAGAAAAGGCAACTCTACAGGCAGAAGGCAGACCAGCGGCTGCTTGGGGCTGGGAGAGGGCTGGCAGTGGGACGGACTGGGTGATGGCGGAGAAGGGGTTGGTGTTTCTTTTTACGGGGATGAAACGGTTCTAAGTTGTAGTGATGGCAGCACAGCTCTGAATAGACTCAGGGCCGTCGGCCTGTTCATCCTAAATGGGTGAATCGGCATCTCAGTAATTCGGTCAGAAAACAAACAGCAAACAGTAGCAAATGTTGATCCGGTGCTTACTGTGGGCCAAGCACTTTATGTGCATCAACTCACTTAATCCTTATAATAATAATCACATTTTACAAATGAGGAAGTCGATTTGTGTAAAGGTAAATAATCTGGCCACAGGTGAAATCTGGTGGAGCTCAGATTTGGGCTCAGGCAGGCTGGCTTCTGAGTTCATAGACTTTTTTTTTTTAATTTTTAAATGTTTTTTATTTATTTTTGAGACAGCGGGAGCAGGGGAGGGTCAGAGAGAGAGAGAGGGAGATACAGAATCTGAAGCAGGCTCCAGGCTCTGAGCTAGCTGTCAGCACAGAGCCCAACACGGGGCTCAAACCCACAAACAGTGAGATCATGACCTGAGCCGAAACCGGACGTTTAACTGACTGAGCCACCCAGGCGCCCCTGAGTTCATGGTCTTAACTCCTACACTCCACTGCCTTGCTGTTCTTTTTTTTTTTTTTAATTTTTTTTTTTTTTATGTTTTTATTTTTGAGAGACAGAGAGAGACAAGCAAGGGAGGGTTAGAGAGAGAGGGAGACACAGAATCTGAAGCAGGCTACAGGCTCTGAGCTAGTTGTCAGCACAGAGCCCGATGTGGGGCTCGAACCCACGAACCGTGAGATCATGACCTGAGCCGAGGCCAGAAGCCAGGCGCTTAACCGACTGAGCCACTCAGGCACCCCTGCCTTGCTGTTCTTAAAAAAGAAAGGAGATCTGTACGGATATGGAAATTCTGCATGATCCAGTCAGCAAAAAACTCAAGGTGCACTATATCCAGTGTGGCATCCCGGACTGGGTGCCGCAGCCAAACCAGGACAGGAATCTAAAACCTGGTGAGATCCAGATAAAGTCCGTGGGATAGTTAATAGTAACGTACCAGTGCGGGTTTCTTAGTTGTGACCAGTGACCGGGGTAACACAAGATGTCACTCACTGTTAGGGGGGTACTGTAAGAGGTATTGTGGGAACTCTCTGTACCATCTTTGCAACTTTTTTGTAAATCTAAAATTATTCCAAAATAAAAAGTAAAATAAAAACAAAAAAAACCAACAACCAAGGTGCCAAACATTCTAGAATATGTTACCATTGTGAGGGGGTGCAAGGGGATATTTTCCTTCTGCGTCTGTGTAAATGTGTACATTTGAACGTGCACCGAAAGCCTGCAGAGTGTAAGGAGTCCCAGGGCTCCCTCTCGGCAGCTTACCTGGGAACAGGACTTAGACGTGGAAGAGAGATTACATATTCACCGTGAACAGTTTTGCGTTGTTTGATTAAAAAAAATAATAATAATATGCATGCATTTTGTTTTTACTTTGAAAAATCACTTTTCATCAGTATTTTTTTTTTTTTTTTAGTGAAAGTGAAACACTGGAAAAAATTCCATCAATGTCCTCAAGTCCTGAGGCTGGACACGGGGGCTTCAGCGGTAGGACCACTCAGGTTCAGGTCTCCCTTGGGGGAAAATGTTAACCGAGAGGCCCAAGCAAATTTCCTACTATTCAGCTCTCGGGCTGCATGCAATTTTTTTGAGGGGAGAAAGTGACGTTTTGCCCCCACCGGAGTCCAGTCCTGGGGCCCGCGGGCGGGTGTGCCGCGTGCAGCCGGCCTGGGCCGCTTACGTCCCTGGCTGCGGCAGCTTCATACCCTTGCCGCTCCCAGGGCTCACTGGGCCAGGGGCTGCAGGGCTGGGGCTGGTCTCCCCTCCCTCACATATGGACATGCCTTTACTAATCCACTGAGCATATCCTAGAACTTAACTGTTCTGTTTTTGTTTTTGAGAGAGAGAGAGAGAGCATGTACGCGCCCACCCACCGGAAGGGGAGAGGGAGAGAGAGAGAATCCTAAGTGGACTCCGCGCTCAGTGCAGAGCCCAACACAGGGCTCGATCCCATGACCCTGGGATCATGACCCGAACTGAAATCAAGAGTCAGACACTCAACTGACTGAGCCACCCAGGTGTCCCTACTGTTTTGGTTTTGTTTTTCTGTGTAAGAGAGGCATGTTAAAATCTCCCACTATGAATGTGGATTTTTAAAAAAAAATTTTGTCCACTTTGGGGGCACCTGGGTGGCTCAGTCAGTAAAGCATCCGACTTCAACTCAGGTCATGATCTCACAGTTCCTGGGTTCAAGCCCCGCATGGGGCTCTGTGCTGACAGCTCAGAGCCTGGAACTGCTTCAGATTGTGTCTCCTTCTCTTTCTGCCCCTCCCCCACTTGCACTCTGTCTCTCTCTCAAAAATAAATACAAATTAAAAATTGTTTAAATAAAATTGTCCACTTTTAAAATTATTGTATTTAAAGTGTACAATTTGGTGGTTTTTAATATGTTCACAAAGCTGTGCATTCTTTACCATGTTTTTATCCCTCCTCTAAGGAAACCTCATTCCCTTAGTCCCCCCCCCCCCGCCCTTTCTTGACCTCCTTGCAGCCCCTGGCAACAAATAATCTACCTTGTGCCTTTAGATTTGCCTCTTCTGTACGTATTTGTCCATTTTTGCTTTATTTCTTTTTGAGAGAGAGAGAGCACAGTAGGGAGGGGGCAGAGAGAGAGAGGGAGATGCAGAGTCCCAAGCAGGCTCCTCGCCTCCAGTGCAGAGCCTGATGTGGGGCTCAAACCCTGTGAGACCATGACCTGAACTGAAGTCAGACACTTAACCAACTGAGCTACCCAGGCGCCCTTTCACTTTTGCTTTATATACTTTGAGGCTAAATTACTAGGTATGCACAAATTGAAAATCACATTTTCTTGGTGAACTGAACTTTTTATCATCACGGAGTGATCTCTGCCTTGAAGTCTATTTTATCTTCCATTCGTATAACTACACCAGCTTTCCCTTGGTTAGTGTTTGCACAGTACATCGTTTCTCAGCCTTTTACTTTCAACTTTTACCAGAGAGTCTCGTAGAAACAACATACAGTTGGACTTTTAAAATCCTTTTTGACAATCTTTATCTAGACCTTTTAGTCCGTTTACATTTAATGTAATCTCCAGTGTAACTGGTTTAAATCTCCTATCCTATAATCTACTCCTTTTTTGCTTTGTGTGTTACACTTGCTCAGTTTGTTTTTCATTCAAGGGACTACTGTGTACTATGATGCCAGCGTGATATTGTAACACAATAAGAAAAATATATGTATACATATAATATGTAATGATAACACAATTATATTAATATATATAAATAATTAATAACATAAATATATTTACCTATTCTATATAACATAGTTATAATAACATTATATATTATACATAACATGAGTATAAGTGCTAAGCACTCTACATGTACATGTATATGTCATGTATGTACATGTATGTACGTGTATGATACACACATACATATATATATCATATATATATATTTGGTCTTTGACCCCAGTTCTTAGCACAGAGTTCCTAGACCTTGTGACTTCCTGAAAGAGGGAGAGGACTGTCTTTTCTTGTCATAAGCCCCTTTCCACCATATCTGAGTTTATGACAATGAGGTGACCCTCAGTGACCCCCCTAGATGGTTTCAGGATGGAGTCTGGCTGCCAGAGGAACCCACTATATGACTAGTGATCGTCGGGGAGAAGGGGCTGCTGACTGACTAACCACACAGTTACCCGCCGTCTCACGATTTAACGCACATCCCTCCCTAACGGCGCCTCCAGCCGTCTCTGGGGTTCAGAGAGCTTCCGGGGTGATGAATATATCCGTGTGCACAAACAGTGGCGCACCCCAACTCCACTGGGACGGAAATCTCTGAGCTTGGAACCCTTGCACACCTCACCCTACGTACCCTTCGTCACCTGGCTATTCATCTGTGTCCTTTATAACATCCTTTACAAACCAGTGATAGTGTGTCTCTGAGTTCTGTGAGCCATTCCAGAAAAGTACTGGGAACCTGCGACTTTGCACCCAAGTTGGCCAGAAGGGTGAGTATCTTGGGGACCCATTACCTGCAACTGCCACCTGAAGTGGGGGCGGTCGTGGGACTGATCCCTCAACCTGTGGAGTCTGATGCTAACTCCAAGGTAGACAGTGTCACAGGTGAACTAAATCATAGGACACACAGTTGGTGCCTGGAAAATTGGTTGGTGTGGGGAAAAACACCCCCCACATCTGGGTCAGAGTGTTGGATGCAGAATAAATGAGTTTACAAAGGGTCAGTGAATGAGCAGCGTCTGTCTGGAACCGTTGGCACCTGGGCACGAGAATATCCCGGGGGCCCAGTCTCTGGGGCAGGATTCCTATCTGGCGGCCTGAGATCACGGGGCCCCAGAGAGGTATGAGCCTTCTTTCCGGAGGGACTGATTCGAGCAGACTCCAGCTCCAGCCCTGACTTCGCCGCTGCCTTGCGCTGTGACCTGGGGCACCTCACTGCCCCCCTCTCAGCCTCAAGATTTCTCATTTGTTCAATGAGGAGGTTGGACTAGGTAACAATTCAGTAATAACTGCCGACACTTGGTGTGTGTGTGTTACTGTGCGTGGGACTATTCTAAGCAGACTACAGATATTAATTCCTGGATTCCTCACAACATTATGAGCGACATTCAGTGTTCCTCCTATTTTTCACACAGAGAGCGACTTAGGCACACAGAGGTCAAGTGACTTGATCAAAGTCACTCAGGAGGTAAGTATTGGGTCAGGACTCACACCTGGGCGGTCTGGCTCCGGAGCCAATCCTTATAACCACAAGGACTTTTGCTTTCATTGCACGAAATGCATGTCAACACAGGAAACCCAAGGAAAGCAGAATTCCAGCATCTGGATCAAAATGTTTCTTTCTCGGCCCCTACAGTCCTTATCAGTGTGCTGCCCCTTTAATCCCACAGAGGTGTAATTATGGTTCTGAACTTCACCCCCACACAAGCCCGTCTCTCACCCCCATCAAGCAGGGGGAGGCCGGCGGGGGGGTGTTCATGTGGGTCCCTAGGGAGTTTCCTCAAGCGGAAGAGAGAGGTCTGCGATCCCCGGGACAACAGGCAGCCTCTGACGGGGAAGGAGGCTCCGGGGAGAGCAGAGCTGACGCAGCCCACGGGGGTCCACACCAAATCCCACGTCTATCTTTGTGTCCCCCAAATCAGCAGCGGGCCTGGAGTGAAGGTCCTAGATAACTGTTTGCAGGATGAATGACAGAGTTCAGGGCTCCTGTGCCATTCAGATCTGGTTTCCCATCCTCAGTTGCCACAGTGTCCTCGTGGCAAGAGTCCAAGCCCTTCCCCGCACGCTCTTCTAAAACCCAAACCTTGGTCTCTAAGGGGCTATGTGGTCTGACCCCCGCTGACCCCTCTGACCTCATCTTTAACCACCTTTGTCCTTGGTCATCTTCTCCTAGGACACTGGCCCTCCTGGTTTCATAGAACTCATGCCCCAGGGCCTTTGCACTTGCTTCTCTCCCCAGATATTTGCATTGCTCACTCCAACCCTTCCTTACGGCTCCAGTGTCACCTTGTCAGAGAGGGCTTCCTTGATCACTGCATCTAAAGAAGCCCCCCCCCCATCACCTCTGCCACGCCCCCAGTTTGGGTTCTTCCAGAGGACTGGTCACTGTCTGGAACCACTGTTCTCACCCGGCATCTCTGCCCTAGAACATGAGCTTCACGAAGGCAAGGGCTTTGTCTTGTCCCCCGCGTGTCCCCGTGCCGAGAACAGAGCCTCGAAAGGGAGGAACCCATGACATTCCGCTGAACGAGCCTCAGTTTCCCCTTCTGTATAGTAGGGCCACACACTCTCTCCCAGGCAGAGAGGCAGGAACCGCATGAGAAAAAAGGCTCTGGGACCGAGCACGCGCCCTCCCTCCCTCGGGACGGTCACCACGACTGTTACGGAGAAGGCGGGCAACCACGGTGGGAGCGGCCTTCCCCGGAACCCCCCCACCCCGGGCCGGGCCCTCCTCCTACCTTCGTGCTTCTGGAACTCCTCCTCCGAGAAGCTGGCGTCTTTGTGCGAGAGGTTGGTCAGGAGCTGCTTGTTTTCCTCCTGCAGCTGGGCGATCTGGGAGAGGAGGTCCTGCGCCTCCCCCCGCCACACGTCCTCCACCAGCTCCAGCTCCTGCGAAGGCGACGGGCCGGGCGTGGGGTCACAGCCGGCCCGGGGTGGCGGCCCTGTCCCGCCGTCCGGGCCCTCGGGAGCAGCGCGGCCTGCCTGGGCTCCGGGGCATCCCGGGCGCCGCGAGGGCCGTGCACCGGGACCAAGGCCACCACGAGTCCGCGCGGCGGCTCTGCAAGAGGCAGAAGGTGCCCTTCCCCTGGGCGAGGCCCGGCCGGGCGACCGCTACACCTCGGGACTATCCAGACAGGCCGGGGGCGCGGGGGAGCAGCCCCGGGGCCAGGGGGGCCCTAAGCCCCCCAAACTCCTTGGCGAACGCACGGCTCTGATCTGTGGACAGACCCTGCGTGAGGACACACCTCTCTCCAAGGGAGAAAGAGGCTGCGGAGACCCCCGGGGACGCCCCCTGGCCCCGAGCTCCGTGTATGTCTGATACAGGTCTCCCCAAGCCGTCCCGGGCACCCAGCTCACTCTGAGCCTCAGTTTCCCTTCCTGGGGGAGCCATCATATAAAGACTCGCCGGGCTGACGTGACGATAACTAAGATCAGTCTATTAAAGTTACTTTGGGGGTGGCTGTAATCAAAGAAACAGATGGTCAGTGTTGGCAAGGATGTGAGAAAGCCGGAGGCCTCAGGCCTCGCTGGTGAGCGTGTAGGCGGTGTGGCCACCGCGGGAAACAGTCTGGCAGCCCCTTAGTAAGTGACACAGTGACACAAGAACATGCGTGTGACCAGCAATTCCAACCCAAGGATCTGCCCAAGAGAAAAGAAAACCAGGGGCACCTGGGTGGCTCAGTTGGTTAAGCATCCGACTTCGGCTCAGGTCGTGATCTCACGGTTTGTGGGTTCAAGCCCTGCATCGGGCTCTCTGCTGACAGCTCAGGGCCTGGAGCCTGCTTCTGATTCTGTGTCTCCCTCTCTCTCCCTCCCCCACTCATGCTCTGTCTCTCTCTCGCTCTCTCTCTCTCAAAAGTAAACATTAAAAAAAAGTCTAAATAAAAATAAAAAAATAAATGGGTGAACGATATGGTATCTGAATTATATTTAACTAAGCTGTTACCAAAAAACAAACAAAACCCCAGAAACTAATCAGAGCGCAGTCGCTGCTGCCGGACATAACGCCAGTTTACAGCGTGATACCAGAGCCTGTTGGGCCAAGTTTGGATCTTGTTTCTGCCCCTTACTTGCTGCAGCTCGAGAAGGTACTGAATCTTCGGGTGCCTTGGGAACGTGGGGAATAGTGTCCTAACTACCTCCAGGGCCGTCCTGGGGATGATGCCAATGGCTGGAACGGTGCCCAGGCCCCAGAAAATGCTAAAGACGTGGCTGCCGGTTTCTGTTCCTCCTACGCCTGTCACACGCCGGCCCAGGTGGCCGGAGAAACACGACCTCCGTTCATCTTTTAAATACATTCCTAAATCCCCATCTCCTTTGTCAGGAAGCCCGCTGCACTGGGGAAAGGAGAGGCAATAGCTAAGTATCCGCACAGCTGGTTCAAGGTCACCGGGGGAGGTGAAGGGTAGGGCCGGAGGGCAGAAGCAGTGCAAGGCTCTCCCACGCGCGGGCGTGGGCTGGAAACAGAGGCAGGCTCTTCGGGCTGCTTCTCCTCTGCTCCCATCCGGCACCAGCTGGGCACAGAGGGTCCCAGTGCGCAACGGTCAAGTGTCACTGACTGCGGTGGGCAGAACAGGGGTCCCCAAAGACGTGTGCATCCCAGTCCCTGGAACCTGAGACGATGTGACCTCAGGCAGCAGAGGAATCCAGCAGGTGGCATTCAGTTAGGGACCCCGAGAGGGGGAGAGTCTCTGGGTTATCCTGGGGGACCCAAGGCGGACGAAGCGTCCGCATGAGTGAAAGAGGGAGGCAGGAGGGTCAGAGTCAGAGACTCAGAGCTAGAGATTTGAGAATAGTGCTCTGCTGGCTGTGAGGATGGAGGGAGGAGCCAAAAACGAAGAAATACGTGTGGTCTCCAAAAGCTGGAAAGGCAAGGAAGTGGATTCTCCCTCAGAGTTGCCAGAAGGAATGAATTTCCTGACACCTTGATTTTAACACTGCAAAACCCACTTCTGATTTTTGACCACCAGAACTTTACCCAGTATTATCCGTATCGATATGACCCGGACAGAGCATATCCTGCATTATCGGAACGGATTTGTGTGACCCCGAGCCAGTAAGTGTGCGGTGATTTGTTACAGCAGCAAAAGGAGATGGCTACAGACTTCATGCTTCGGGGTTTTTTTTCCTTCCCTCAAAGGGGACGTGGGATGGGATGTGGTTCTTGCCTCTGAGCTGACCGCAGCATATCTAGTCTTGCCTCCATACCAGCAGAAAGGCTCTTCCAGGAAGTCACCCCTGATTACGCCCTCTGCCTTCTCAGCACCAACAGTCTAAACTCCTTATGTGGGCCTGCGAAGCCCAGTATAATCAGACCCCTCCACCTCCCTGACCTCATCTCCCAACTGTGCTCTTTACTCACTCTGTTCTAACCATATCGGCCTTCTTCGTGTTCCGTGAACACACCAAGCCCACTCCTACCACAGGGCCTTTGCACTGCGGAGTCTGCCTAGAATGCCCCTCCCCCAACTCTCTCTGTGAAGGGTACCCACACTTCATTCAGATGCCACCTCCTCAGGGAAGCCTTCCTGACTGCCCCGTCCTAGCCAGTCTCTTTCACATCCCTCTGTTTTATTTGCTTCATGGCACTTATCATAGGTGCCATTTTTACAACTTTAAAAAATATCTGTCTCCTTGCACTAGAATTGCACCATCCAACAGAGTAGCCACAAGCCGCATGTGGCTGTGGAGCACTTGAACTGTGGCTGGTCTGAACTAGCACGTGCAGTAGGCGTAACCACACACCAGATTTCAAAGACTTAGCGGGGGGAATGCAAAATACCCATGTAATAATTTTTTGAGTAACTATGTGAAGTGATGGATGGCAAATTTCACAATATACATAAATATCAAATCATCACACTGGACACCTGGGGGCGCCGGGGGGCTCGGTTGGCTGGGCGTCCAACTCTTGACCTTGAGTTAGTGAGATCAAGCCGTGCATCAGGCTCTGCATTTGCAATAAGGAGCCTGCTCTGGATTCTCTCTCTCCTCCTCTCTCTAGGCCCTACCCCCGCTCTCTTTTCTCTCTCAAAATAAACGTTAAAAAAATTATGCTGTAACCTAAAACTAATACAATGTTATATGTCAATTATAGCTCAGTAAAAGAAATACTTTTATGTTGATTACATGTAGAAATAATATTTTGCATAGACTGGGTTTGATAAGATATTATTAAAAATTTTAACCTCATTTATGCCTTTTTATTAAGGTAACAAGTCACAGATTTCTTTAAGTTTATTTATTTTTGAGAGAGACAGTGAGTGTGTGCACACGAGTCGGGGAGGGGCAGACAGAGAGGGAGACAGAGAATCCCACGCAGGCTCTGCCCTGTCAGCACAAAGCCCAATACGGGGCTCGCGCTCATGAACCATGAGATCATGACCTGAGCTGAAATCCAGAGTTAGTCACTCAACCCACTGAGCCACTCAGGCGCCCACCACGTAATATTTCCTTTTTTTTTTTTTTTCTTAAGAGTTTATTTATTTTGAGAGAGAGCACAGGAGAGCGTCAGAGAGAGAGAGGAAGAGAGAATCCCAAGCAGGCTCCTTGCTGTCAGCACAGAGTCCGATGCGGAGCTCAAACTCATGAACTGTGAGATCACAATCTGAGCCAAAATCAAGAGTCCGTCACTTAACCAACTGAGGCACCCAGGGACCCCCCCCCCCATAATATTTCTAGAGACAGCCCTGCACTAGAAAGTCAGGACCATGAGGGCAAAGACCATCGACTGTGGTCACTGCTGTCTCCCCAGTGCGCACACCAGCGCCCAGTTCGCAGCAGGTGCTCAGTAAACATATTTGTGGAGTAAGTGAACGCTGTTAACATGACAGACAACTGTATCCGCACAGCCGCCACGTTCTACGCCTCTTTGATTCTCCCCGTCTTCCCACCGCCTGAGAGGAGGAGCCGGCTTGCCCTGTCTCGGCACTGCCCAGGTCGCCCAGGAGGGCACTTTGCATGCTGTGGCCCATCAGCGGGGTTGCAGACTGCGTAACCAGATAGATAGAACGTGTTAAGACTGTGGCCTGAGTCTGGGCGATGAGCAGAACCGACTGAGCCGGGTGTGTGTGTGGTGGGGGGAGGATGCTCAGGGGAGGAGTTGGCAGAAGACAGGGTGCGTGCTTCATGGAGCCTGAGAGAGAGAGAGAGAGAGAGAGAGAGAGAGAGAGAGAGGAGAGAGAGAGAGAGAGAAGGGGACAGGGGAGGCAGAGAAAGGAGGGAGGAATGAACAAACTGGTAAGACCTAGGACACGCTAAGAAGATTTTTGTGGAAGTAACACCTTGAAGAGCCTTTGAGACTAAAGAAAACAAAACAAAACAAAAAACCAGAGGAGTCTCTCTTGATCCCAAGAATACAAAGAAAAGGGGCCAAGGGGCTGGGCTGGGCAAGGAATTCTGCCCTCTGACTTATGAGCGATCACCCTCAGTGTTTACAAACAGGTCTCGGCACTGAGCACGCTGGGGTCTACTTCCTGGCTGACGGCGTTCCAGAAGTGACAAGTGCAGCTGGCTGGGAATCCACCGGCCTCCGAGCCTCGGGGCCTCCAGGCTCCCAAGGGTGCCCCCCGGCCCAGCCACCGCAGAATTCAAACATCCACCCGGTGGAAACCCAGGTGCCGGGACTTCTGTGGGACCTGGGCTAAGCCCCTGGGGCCCTGCTAGTAAGAGGCAGCCACAGGAGAGGATTCCAAAGATCACCCCTGACTCTCTAAAACAGATGGGGTGGGGTCCCCAGTATCAGCCCATGAACACGGCCCTGAAAGCCTATCCAGGCCTAACGACAGCAGTTACCCCTTGTAAGGCCCTCCCAACGGGCCAGGCTCAGTCCCAGACACTTTATATAAGTGAACCAACCCTTCAACTCTCGCCACAACCCTATGAGTACTAGTATCCCCATTTTACAGCTGAGGAAACTGAGGCATAGGGAGGCGAGGTAACTTGCCTAAGATCCCACAGTGACAGGGTTTGAAACCAGGCTGTCGGACTCCAAAGTCCCTGGGAACCTGACATTAATTACAGGGCTGGGGCATTTCCAAGCGGCCAGCGTGATCTTGGAAATGTCGCCTAACCCTGAGAGCTGGAGTTTCCTTCCTGACCCCGGGGCATAGGGACCTCTGAGGACAAACACTGTCAAACCTCCCAAACACCAGGGCTCCTAAGCCCCGCAGCTCTGCCCCAGGTTAAGACTACAGACACAGCCTGGGCCATTTTCCTTGAAACACAATAGGCTGAGGCCTGCCAGGGAGGTTCAGACAGGCCAAGTACATTTCCTGAGGCCACACAGCAAGCCAGCGGCCCCTCAGGCACCCTGAGTGCTCCTAGGAAAGGCGTTTCCTCCCATTCTCTGTCCGAAGGGTCCGACGGCAGCTTCCCTGGGTTGAGGTTGGGGCAGGAAACCACACTTCTCCCACTTCCTTCTCCCTGGGCACCTTGTCTAGACTCCCAGCCCAGCAGGCAGGCTCTGATTCACCCACTCGGAAGGATTCTTGTTCACAGGGCTGAGCTTCAAGCTGCCCTAAATCATGTGCTTCCCCCAAATCAAACAGGGTGGGGAAGTGGCACCAGAGTTACCTCCACTGGGGCCGGGACTGTCTCAGCACTAATTTGGGACAAGTTCTCCCCCCCACCCCCCGCCTCAATTTTCTTCATTTGTAAAATGATGATAATTCCTGCCTCAGAGAGTTGTGAAGATTAAAGATAAAATCAACGAGGGGAAAGCACTTCAGTTTAAGAAATTAGAAGGAACCCTGGGAACAAGTTGCAAATAGAAACCCAGAGTCTGGGGGTCAATGAGCTGGGTGGCTAGAGGTCACATCCCCTTTGCTCTGGGGGGTTTGGGGGTGAGAAGAAAGGGGCCTGGCCACACATCTTCCTGAGGAACAGTGAAGGGCAAAGGGCTTATCTCATTTCTGGAAAATAATATTATCTAAGCCCTTCAGACCTATCACACCTAATTCTTATACGGTGGGTCTTGTTACTATCACTGTTTGACATGTGAGGAAGTAAAGCACAGAGAAGTTAAGTAACTTACCCAAGGTCACACAGCTATTAAATGGTAAAGATGGGACTGGAATTCAGGTCTGGCTCCAAAGGACTCCCCTTAATCTCGGAGGCTGGTATAGGCCAGGTGGCGCTGGCTGGACAAAAGAGGGCCATGGCCTCCCCCCTCCCCATCTCACCCAGTGGGGTGTGTGTGGGGGGGTGTCTCTCCTCATCTAGTCCCTGCATACCCAAACGTGTACGCCTACAGCTGCGGGATGCCGAGGGGCCCTTCGGTCCCAGGGGCCCCATTCCCCGGACGGGCACACTGGGGCCGCTGCCCACCTTCTGGTGCTTGCGCTCCTTCTCGATGCGGTCCATCCTCTCCAGGCGCAGACGGTCCAGCTCCAGGCGCAGCTCGTCCAGCTCAGGCGCGACGTGGTGGCGGCTGACCAGCACCTCCAGGATCTCCAGGACACGCACGACCTTGGGCATGAGGCGCGCGATGGCCTCGCAGCCGTGCTGGTCGATGACCCGCTCGAACTCGTGGCCCACGAGCGACGCGATGTCGTACACGTCCATGACGGTCAGCTCCGCCACGTTCTTCTCCAGCGCCGACTCGGCCGCCGGCGACGACCCCCGGTCCTCCTCCATGGCCCCCCGCCCGGCCTCTCCGCCACCCCGCAAACTAGTGCAACTCGCAAACTTGCGGCTGTCGAGGGCAGCGCCGGGCCGGGCCCAGCTCGCCGCCGCCGGCGCTCGGCGCTCAGCGGGCCCTCGGGCGGGGGCGCACCGGGCGGCGGGCGGGCGGCCGCATGGGCGGGGGCGCGGGCGGCGGGCCCGGGGGCGGGCGCGGGGGGCGGGCGGCGGCGGCGGCTCGGCCCGGAGCCTGCTCCCGGCGGGCGGCGGCGGCGGCGGCGGGGAAGCGCGCGTGCGCAGGCCCGCGGCGCCTCCCAAGTTGGGAATCCGAGTTGGGCGCAATGGAGGCGCGGGGTCTAGCTGGAGAGGGGGCCGGGCCGCCCTCGGAAACAGTCCTCGCCCGGGGGTCGCGCCGCGCCCGGGGCCCGGGAAGGGAGGGCGGCCGCGGCTCCTCCGGGAAACTTTGGCGGCGGCGAGACCCGGTGACCGGCTCCCCCCCGCGGGGATGCCGCGCGCCCCGCCCCGATCCCGGCCTGGCGAGGGGCGCGCCCGGCTTCCGCCGCCCGGGGGCGCCCGGGTGTCCGCGAGCCGCCGCCCCGGCAGCCCCCGCCGCCGCCCCCGCGGACCCTCCTCCTGCGCGGCCCGCGAGCGGCCGGGCGCGTCGCCCCCTCCTCCGGCCCGGCCCTGGCTCCTCCTCTCCCACCGGCGCCGGGGAGGGGTCGAGGCCAGCCCGGAGGAGAGGGGGCGGGGCGGCGGGGACTCCCTGCGCGGGAGGAGGACGGAGGGGTCGGGAGGCGACTCCGGGATGGGGCCCCTCCCGGGGGGAGAGCGAGGACCACCCCGCCCCGCCCCCCGCCCGCAGATCAGGTGCCGGCGGACCTGGCGGCGCCGGGCCCCGCGCCCCCGCACAGGCGCCCCGGGGGCCCGAAGCAAGGGTGGAGGGGTCCCCTGCCCCCGAAGCCGCCGGGCTGCCCCGCCCGCAGCGCCACGTCCATTAGCCGCTCCTCGTGACCTCAGCGCCGCTTCACGGAGGAGGTGAGGCCGGGGCTGGGATCTCAGCGCCGCGCGTTTTCTTGTCCAAGCCCCCTGTCCTTTTTGGCCTGGCTAAGTCCCCTGGTCCCTCGGACCCTCGGCCCCCAGGACAGCCTTTCCGGAACCCACCCGTCGTCCCATCTTGCCGTCCGCCCCGCGTGGCTTAGGGACCTCCCCTGCATGCCCACGGCCCGCTGCCTTCTCCTATACAATCGCTCCGCACGTACTGAGTTTTAACGCTGTGGTTGCACATACGCCTCCCCCATGAGACTGGGAGCTCTTAGGAGGCATTAAAAAAAAACAAAACAAAACACTTTAACACCCTCATAGCCCTAAAGCCTAAAGCCCACGGCAACCCGGCACATGGTTGGTTAAAAATATTTTAAGTTGAAAATGCATTGGACACCAGCTTTAAATTCTAAGTGCTTTACAAATAGTGTATTTCCCCACTTAATCCATCGGTTCTCAAGAGTGTGGCCTGATGACCCATGGGGTTCTCCAGTAGCCAACGGGTCTCCGGAAGGTTGTCCCTTTTGCCAGTTTTCTATCAATGTTGAGATAGGACGTTCTTGATATATTTAACACAAAATAGCATATCACCGTCGATTGAACATGCAGAAGCAGCTCTCATAATTAGCTAGACATCGAAGAGATTTGCAAAAATACAAAACAGTGCCACTGTTCTCAGTATTTTGTTTGTTTTGGAGCATAGTTATTTTTTTTATTAAAAGTATGCATGTTAAGGGGCGCCTGGGTGGCTCAGTCAGTTAGGCGTTTCAGTTCTGCTCAGGTTATGATTTCACGGTTTGTGAGTTCCAGCCCTGCCTTGGGCTCTGTGCTGACAGCTCAGAGCCTGGAGACGTGGACTCTGTGTCTCTTTCTCTCTCTGACCCTCCCCTGCTTGTCGTCTCTCTGTCTTCTCTCAAAAATAAATAGACGTTGAAAAAAATATATACATGTTAAAATATAATGTATCTGCTTTTGAATTCATCAATATTTTTAAAAACCTCAGTTTAAATGTCCAATTACAGTAGCTTTTCAGGGATATAACCCACGTAATGAAATCTCTTTAGGGTCTTCAGTAGTTTTTAAGAGTGCCCTTGGAAAAGGGTCTCTGAGACCAGAAAGTTTGCGAACTGCTTCCTCACAGCATCCTAGGCAGTATTATTATCCTTATTTTACAAATGAGGAAATGGGGGGTGGGGCACAGAGAAGTCCAATAACTCGCCTGAGGCCCGACAGCTGGTAAGTGCTCAAACCAGAGGTCAGATCTGTGCGGCAAGCCAATGAGGTGGACACGCGATTGTCCCCATCCGAAATGAAGGACAGTGAGAAAAAGGGAGGGGCATTAGCCTCCCGTAGCTGATGTAACAAATTGCCACAAACTTGATGACTTAAAACAATAGAAACATAGTCTCTGTCAGTTCTGGAGGCCAGATGTCTGGAATCAAGGTGTCGGCAGGATCGTGCTGGCTCTGAAGGCTCTCCAGGGGATCCCCTCTTTGTCTCTTCCAGCCTCTGGGCTCCTTAGTTTGTGGCCACATCCCTCCAGTCTCTGCTTCTGTCTTCACATGGTCCCTGCATGCATGTCTGTCTTCTCTTCTATGTCTCTTACAATAACACCTGTCATTGGATTTAGGGCCCATCGGCACAGTCCAGAATGAGCTCATCTCAAGATCCTTAACCTAATTTATTTCCAAAGATTGTTTTTTCAAAATAAGGTCTCCACTTCCAGGATCGGGACATGGAAGTATCTTCTGGGGCAGGGTGGCACCGTTCAACGCACTTCCTTGAGGTCCCAGAGCTGGGAGGGACAGAGCCAAACCCAGTGGGCGCCCACATTGAACAAAGGAATAAATAATGGATGCCCGAATTGAGGCAGTTGTCCCCTCAAGGCAGCAAGATGTACTGAGAGAGGGCCAGGACTGAAGAACTGAGGGGCGCCTGGGGGCTCAGTCGGTTGAGCGTCCGACTTCGGCTCAGGTCATGAACTCGCAGTTCGTTGGTTTGAGCCTCAGGTCGGGCTCTGTGCTGACAGCTCAGAGCCTGGAACCTGCTTCGGATTCTGTGTCTCCCTCTCTCTCTCCCTCTCCCCATTTGCTCTCCCCCACTTGCTCGCTCTCTCTCTCTCTCTCTTAAAAATAAATAAACATTAAAAATAAAAAAAAGAAGAAGAGCTGGAGGACCATCCTGCAGCCTGAGCTTAAGATGGGGGCAGGAAGGGAGGGGGGAGGGGAAGCAGAGGTCTAAGACGACCCTGAGTGCTTGGGAGAATGGCTACAGTTTTAAGCAGGGAGAGGCAGTCAAGCCTGGTGGTTAAGCTCCCAGAGCCTCTCTGCGTTCTAATCCTGGTGCAGGCGCTGACCAGGTGTCTGGCCTCTCTGGGCCTCAGCTTCCCGCTCTGTAAAATGGGATCACAGAGGGTAATTGTGATCGTTAACCAAATCAACACAGGTGCCGGCCTCCTCCAGTGCTTCTAAGCTCCTGTCGGCATCACCATCGTCAATACAGATGTCTGGAGGAGGTATCTGGTCTGGGTGTAGATGCAGACGTCTAACTGACGCCGGAAATGTGGGCCTGAAGCTCACAGGACCAGAGCAATGGTAAGAGCTATCCTGACATTCACTTATTCAATAGGTATTTAGCTCTTTAAAAAATGTTTTTTTCACATTTTATTTTTGCGAGACACAGAGCATGAGCAGGAAGGGGCAGAGAAAGAAGGGGACACAGAATCTGAAACAGGCTCCAAGCTCTGAGCTGTCAGCACAGAGCCCGACGCGGGGCTCGAACCCACAAACTGTGCGATCACGACCTGAGCTGAAATCGGACGCTTAACCGACTGAGCCACTCAGGCGTTCCTGGTATTTAGTTCTTAATATATGCCAGGGACTAGGCTAACCCTGCGAGATGTGGCAGCGTGAGAGGGACAGGATTGCTGCTCTTGTAGGAGATGATAGGAAACAAGTGACACCGAAAAGAAACTAATTTTAGATGGAGCCGGAGAGGGTTGAAAAAGGGGAGGAGAATCGAGAAATCAATGTGTCCCAGAAACGAGGTGTGTTAGCACAATTTGATTGGAAAAAGAGTCCCCCACACTGTATTTTTCAGCTATGAATATTTTATAACAACTCTTTTTTTTAATCTCTAGTGTTTATTTTTTGAGACAGGGAGAGCCAGTGTATGAGCGGGGTAGGGGCAGAGAGAGACACACAGGATCCAGAGCAAGTTCCAGACTCTGAGCTGTCAGCACAGAGCCTGATGCAGGGCTCGAACCCATGAACCACACGCGAGATCATGACCAGAGCTGAAGTCAGACACTTAACTGACTGAGCCACTCGGGTGCCCCATAACAACTCTTTTTTTTTTTTTATGCCTATTTATTTATTTTTGAGAGAGAGAGAGAGAGAATCCCAAGTAGACTCTGAGCCATCAATGCAGAGCCCAATGCAGTGCTCAGTCTCACCAACCGTGGGATCATGACCTGAGGTGAAACCAAGCGTTGGACACTTAACCAACTGAGCCCCCAGGCGCCCCTCAACTATGAATATTTAAATGTGTGTTTTCAAAACATACTGAAGTTATACATCCACAGTAGTGTCACTCTTGAGAAAGTTAATCATTTCTTCATATCAAACAGCCGCGGTGTTCATGTCAGGTGTCTCATCGATTTCTTTCTTTACCTTCTTTAACTCAAGATCCAAATAATATCCACACATTGCAATTGGCTGACACGTCCCTTATTTTCCTTTACTCCTCCCTCTCTTTTTTTCTCCTTCCCTTGACATTTATTTCATTTTTAAAAATTTCTTTTTAATGCTTACCTATCTTTGAGAGACAGAGAGAGATGGAGTGCGAGCAGGGGAGGGGCAGAGAGAGAGAGGGAGACACAGAATCCGAAGCAGGTTCCAGGCTCTGAGCTGTCAGCACAGAGCCCGACGCGGGGCTCGAATCCAGGAGCCATGAGATTATGACCTGAGCCGAAGTCGGACGCTCAACCGACTCAGGCACCCAGATGCCCTGAAATTTATTTCTGATGAAATGGGATTGTCTGTCTTAAAGAGATGCTGGGTAGATTTTGCTACTTTCACCACTGTAAAACCCTTTAATATGTCTCTTCCTCATTCTTTAGACTGGTAGTTGGGTCAACAGGTTTGATCTGATTTGGGTTCAATTTATTTGGTGGTGGCATGTTGCGCATCTCTTTTTGCTTTTTTGTGGAAGGGGAAAGACTCACTTTTAAATGTTTATTTAGATATAAATCATATGCAACAGTGTTCACCTTTTTAATGTGTACAATTCAGTGGTTCTTAGTATATCGACAAGGTTCCACAGCCGTCACCCATGCCCAGCCTCTAATTTCAGAGCATTTTCAGCAACCTTCCCCCAAAACCTTGTACCCATTAGCAGTTCCTCTCCACCCTCTCCTGCCCCCAGCCCCTGGCAGACACTCTTCTGCTTTCTGGGTCCATAAATGTCTCTATTCCTAACATTTCATACACCGGGTGGCCTTTTGTGCCTGGATTTCACTCAGCATAATGTTTATAAGGCTCACGATGCTGTGGCACCAGGCAATTCCTTTCCATTGCCCAGCAATCTCCCATCGTATGGGTGGACCACATTCTGTTTATCCATCCATCCACGGACTTTTGGGCTGTTTCTACCTTCCCTGCTGTTTTGCCAGTGGGGAGACAGTAATTTCCTTCTGGAAGCTCAGATCACTTAGTAGAAATGTTTCCTCATCACAGAACCCCTTGTTTCTAGGCTCCGGAAGAGGGCAGGAAGGAAAAGGGCAGGGGGCTTTATCCAGCCAGAAGCTCCCAGCCGTTGCTACTTTCTGTCCGGGTGAGGCAGACACCCCGTAAGCCCCGGGCTGCTTTCTGTCCATGGATGTACCTATCCTGTGCATTTCAGAGAAGTGGAATGATACGCTCCGAGAGGGAAGCGGAGAGAGCCACAAACCGTGAGTGTGAGGCCCGGGGGCAGAACGGGCTGCGTTTGCGTGTGAGTCAGCAGACTGCCGGCGGACCGGCTGGGGCAAGTTGGGGAACCACGTAAGATGAAGTTGAAGAGGGAGGCAAAGATTGACCGTGGGGTCCAGTTCATATATGGCGCAGTAGGGAGGACGTTATGTGACATCTGACAAGTCCTTGAATCTTTGTGGAGATTAAATGTGTAAAATGCTTAGAGCAGAGGGCGGCCACACAGTAGGAGCTACGTTAACGTTAGCTGTTGGGGCTCTTGCCCTGGGGGTGGGGTTATTATTACGTGTGCCGCTATTGCTCCTACTGAGGCGTCCCATCTGGAGCCATGACATCATGAAACCAGCGCTGACGCCTGACCGTCACGTGACGGGCTAGTAGAATTAGGACTCAGGGCAGCGCCTCAGTCCCACCTCCAGAGTCCCTCCCAAATCCGCCCACGTTGCTCCACCTTCCTGTTGCCGCCCTGGCCCCACGGACTGTCACTCCCGCTTCTGGAAGGAGCCCACAGCGGGCATCTCACTGACTTGTCCTTCATCCCTTCTTCCTCCTCTTGTGTTTTCCGCACAGCAGAAACTTTGCGCAGCCGGGGGATTTGATAAGCACATGCGTTTTGTCCCTCCGGGTGTGGACGCCAGGTGACAGAACAGAGCCCTTACGGTGGCCGACACGGACGTTCGTAGTCTACTCCGCGTCTGCCCCTCGAGCTTCGTCCCACACCTAAGCAGCAGCCACCGCCTAGTCCTCTGGGGCTTCCGTGTGCCCCGGCGCACCTCCAAACTCAAATCCCTGGTGAGGGCGTCCACACGAAGGACCTGGTGTTACAGCCCGTGCCCGGCGGTCAGGGAGAGCGAGAATTTAGCTTTTTCACTGCCATAGAAGGAACAGAATTCTGCTTTCACCTAGAGTGGCACGGAGATGTGTGTGTGTGTGTGTGTGTGTGTGTGTCTGTGTGTGTGTGTCTGTGTGTCCGTGTGTCCAGATGTCCTGCCAGAGCTGAATGGCCGGGAAGCACGGGGGCTGCCGGTCACTCCAGGGTCCTTTCCTCCGTCCACCTGCCCAGGACCCAACTCGCCTCTCAATAACTCGGAATGTAAAGCCCGTGGGCCTGTACAGTCTGTGGATAAAGTGATACAGTGTTGTGGGCGCCCTGGTGGCTCAGTCCATTGAGCACCTGACTTGACTTCAGATCAGGTCATGATCTCACGGTTTGTGAATCTGAGCCCCACATCAGGCTCGGCGGTGACACCTAGCCTGCTTGGGATTCTCTCTCCCTCTCTCTGCCCCTCCCCTGCTTGCACTCTCTGTCTCTCAAAAATAAACAAAGTTCAAAAAAAAGAAGTCCTGCCCCCCAGGCGATGGTGTCAGGGGTATTATCAGCGCCCTCACGGAGCCCGCCGCGCTCTTGCCTGGTGCGGACTTGACCGGAAGGCAGCGTCTGTGAATAGGAGGGGAGGGCCTCGTCTGACGCCACATCTGCCAGTGTCTGAATCTTGGACTCCAGGCTTCAGAACTGTGAGAAATACATTCCTGTTGTTTAGGAAGAACCCAGTCTGCAGTATTTTTGTCACAACAACCCAAGCTGACTAAGCCAGGCTACTGTTTTCTGAGCATTCCGACTTGTCGGGAGGCCGAGGGGTCTCCCTACAGCTCGGCCTTTGCCCTGCGCCTTGAGCTCCGTCCCAAAGGGCTGACAACCTGAAATTGCCTCACACCCCCCTTCCCCCCCCCCCCCCCCCGACTTCCCACGGATGCTGTTCTGGCTTCACGGCCGTCCCTCGCCGCCTCCTCCTCCTTCTGTGACAGACTTGAGATGATGGGACAGTTCTGAGGTCGCCATCGCATCTAGACCCTGGCAATGGCACGTGACACTCGTGGTCTGTTCTGCATTGATTCCGCTTGGTGGTCGACCTCCCTTCAAGGACATTGTGTAGGAGATTCCGCTCAGGCTCCCCAGATCCGTCTCAGAAAACGGGATGATCAAACCCTGGCAACGAGATTCTTTCAAGTGCCTTGAGCACACGCTGTCTGAATGTCAACGCCTGTCTGCACCCGAGGGAGGCTCCCCGGAAATGCTCCTTTGGGTTGATTTTCCGGCCTGTTCCAATGACCTGGCAAAAGCTTCTCTGGCTTTAGGGTCCCATCCGCCTCAGTGCTTGGGCTCTTAATTAAAGAAAATGTTTAATGAAAAAAAATTAGCAAAGTAGAAAAGCACCTCCTTGCCTCTGTATGGGTTCCTTAGAAATGGGGCTTGAGGCAAGGTTTCTGAGCTAACGTGCTATTGGAGGGCACGGCACCAGGCATTGGAGAGGGAGGAGGAGACGGAAGGCAGAAGGGGGGGGAGAGCAGATTCAAGGCGAACATTACCCAGGTTGGCCCAGCATCGCAAGAACACACTCGGCCGCTTGCTGGGACTTCTGGGACGTCCCTGGGCAGAGGCTGAATCTCCGATTGTCCATCACAGAGCGCGGGACGGGGCGAGTGGCGTGGGGGAAGGCGAGCCATTCATCCGCCGGCTCCCGCGGGTGTCTCTTGAGTTCTTCCCGTGGGGCATTAACCTGCCCCCGTTTCCAGGCAGACCCCTATAGTCAGGCGGGACCTGGGTGCTGAGGTGACCACAGCCTTTGCCCCTGTGGGCATCTGAGGCCATCAGAAGTGGGGACCGTGGCACCGTGGACGGCTTTGCAATCACGGGCACAGCGAGAGCAGGGGCCGAGGCGTTGGTGCTGGGAAGCCAGGCACGTGTCCCGGGGGGGGGGGGGGGCGAACAGTCTGGGTCTGCGAGCCCCGTGGTCCCGCCACTGACAAAACTCTGTATCTGGTGGAATTCCCCCCATTCCGTTCTGCTCCCAGGAAACGACGGTGGTGCTTTGCTCCATGCTCTTCCGGATTTTTCCCCCTGAGAATATGCACGTTATATTTTTCTAAACACACATTTACTTTTATTAGTTTTTCTTCCCAACATGCATTCACTTTTATTTTTTTTAATTTTTTGTGTTTATTTATTATTTAGACAGAGAAACGGAGCATGAGTGGGCGACGGGCAGAGAGAGAGGGAGACACAGAATCCGAAGACAGGCTCCAGGCTCTGAGCTGTCAGCACAGAGCCTGACGTGGGGCTCAAACTCACGAACCGCAAGATCATGACCTGAGCTGAAGTCGGACGCTTAACTGACTGAGCCACTGAGGCTCCCTCATTTACTTTTAAAATGGAAGCATGACGGGGTACGTGGGTGGTTCAGTCAGTTAAGCGTCCGACCCTTGATTTCGGCTCGGGTCATGAGTTCGAGCCCCGTGTCAGGCTCTGTGCTGACGGTGAGGAGCGTGTTTGGGGTTCTCTCTCTTCCTCTCTCTGTCTCTCTGCCCCTCCCCAGCTTGCTCACGTGCTCTCTTTCTCTCTCTCAAAGTAAATAAATTAATGTAAAAAAATAAAATCTAAGCATAATGTATGTATTAGCATGCAATTTGTTTTTTCACTTCATAATGCCCTCTAATTATTTTTCCAGCTCAGCATATATAGACCTACCTTATTCTTTTTTTTAACAGGTAAGTTCACATACTTTAATTCTCCTAAATCCTAATAGGTTTTAACTTCTAACATACCCATTTTAGTAGCATAAGTTTTAATATTTTTATTTTGTTTTCATTTTAATTCCAGTAAACATACAGTTATGTTCGTTTCAGGTGGAAACATAGTGATTCAACAATTGCATACATTACTCAGTGCTCATCAGACAAGTGCACGCCCTGACCCCTAGCGCTGGCTCATCCGTCCCCCCCACCTCTGGTGCCCGTCAGCTTGTTCTGTATAGCAGAGAGTCCGTTTTCTGGTTTGTCTTTTTTCTCCTTTGTTCATTTGTTTTGTTATTTAAATTCCACATGTGAATGAAACTATATGGGATTTGTCTTTATTTATTTTGAGAGAGAGAGAGAGAGAGAGCAGGGTGGGGCAGAGAGGGAGGGGGAAACCCAAGCAGGCTCCTCGCTGTCACGGGGCTCAGACTCACAAACTGTGAGATCACGACCTGAGCTAAAATCAAGAGTCGGACACTTAACTGACTGAGCCACCCAGGTGCCCATGGGATTTATCTCTTTGATTCGTTTCACTTAGCATGACACCCACAGATCCATCCATGTTGTTGCAAATCACAAGATTTTATCCTTTCTCATGGCCGAGTCATGTTGCCTTGAGCTGCTCTGGCCAGGCACCTGCGGACGGACACGTGGGCTGCTTCCGTATCTTGGCTGTTGTAGATAAGGCTGCAGCAAACATGGGGATGGATATATCTTTTTGAATCAGTGTTCTTGTATTCTTCGAGTAAATACTCACTAATGCAATTGCTGGATCATAGGGTAGTTCTATTTTTAACTTCTTGAGGCGCCTCCATCCCGTTTTCCACAGTGACTGCACCAGTTTGCATTCCCACAGACGGGGCATGGGGACTCTTTTTTCTCCACATCCTCACCAACACCTTAATTTTAGCCATTCTTCAGTCTTTTTTTTTTTTAAGTAGATAATACCTGCTTCATTCTTTTACATTAAAAAATGTTTATTTATTTTGAAGAGAGTGAGAGAGAGAGAGAGAGAGAGAGCGAGCAAGGGAGGGGCAGAGAGAGAAAGGGAGACATAGAATCTGAAGCAGGCTCCAGGCTCTGAGCTGTCAGCCCAGAGCCGGAGGCTGGGCTTGAACCCAGGAGCCATGAGATCATGACCTGAGCTGAAGTCCGTCACTTAACAGACTGAGCCACCGAGGTGCAGCTTTTTAAACAACGTTGCTGTCAAATGGACACAATTTGTGTTTGTTTCAACTTTGTGAGAAGTGAGTGGCCAAAATGTGTTACATCCTCACCTGCTCTGGGCCTCCACTTGTGTCTATAATCCGGTCATAAGGAGCAAGGCTGCTGGCCACCGCTCGCCACTGCCGACAGCAAAACCCCAGACCGCATGGTGCGTGCTGGAGGTCCCATTCTGGGCCGTGCATCTTCCTAAAATACAATTTTGGGGGCGCCTGGGTGGCTCAGTCGGTTGAGCATTTGACTTCGGTTCAGGTCATGATCTCATGATTCGTGGGTTCAGGGTCCGCACTGGGCTCTGTGCTGACAGCTCAGAGCCTGGAGCCTGCTTCGGATTCTGTGTTTCTCTCTCTCTCTCTGACCCTCCCCTGCTCATGCTGTCTTTCTCTGTCTCTCTCAAAAATAAAAAAAAATAATTTAAAATACAATTTTGTCCATGCCATTTTGTGACTTAAGTCCTTCGCTCAACTTCCATTGTTCTTCGGGGGCTGGGGCAGGGGTGTCTAGCCCTTCTTTATTCTCCACATTTCAAGGACCCTAGCTAGTCCTTTTCCAGTTTTCAGACTTGCCAAGGTCAAGGCCCTCAGACAATGCTGTTAGGAGTACGTGGTGAAATCCCTCTGGCGAAGAGTCTGTATCTCCTAAATCTGAACGTGCACCTGCCTTGTGACCCAGCAATTCCTCTTCTAGGTTCCTGCCCAATAGAACTGAAGACAGAATGTCCATGTTCGTTACTCAGAACAGGAGGTATGTGGAATGCGCGTTTTTCGGGTCCAGCTTCTCTCCTTAGCATAGTGGTTTTAAGATTCATTCAGGCTGTGTGTGTAGAAGCCGCTCCTTCCTGGCGCTGACTGGTATCCCACGGCCACACCACCTTTGTTTATCCATTCTCCTGGTGCTGGGCATTTCGGGCATTTCCAGGTTTTGCTTCATTCAAATACTATGACTGTTCACGCATGAGTCTTTCTGGACATTTGCGTTCCTTTCTTTGGGGTAAACACCTAGAAGTGCGCTGTCTGGGCGGCACAATAAGTGTACATTTAACTTTTGAAGAAACGTGCTTGGGGCGCCTGCGCGACTCAGTCGGTTAAGCATCCGGCTTCGGCTGAGGTCATGATCTCACATGGGGCTCTGTGCTGACAGCTCAGAGCCGTGAACCTGCTTCACGTTCTGTGTCTCCCTCTCTCTGCCCCTCTCTCACTGGTGCTCTGTTTCTCTCTGTCTCAAAAGTAAATAAACATAAAAAAAAAAAAGAACTCATTACCATTTTCCCAAATGGTTGTGCCAGTTTTACATTCCCACCAGCAGTGATGAAACAGAACAGGCTGAGCCTTTGTTACCAATGTCCCTGGGGGAGTCTGCTGCTCACCCAAGTTCAGAGCTGCTGGCTGATGGATTGGGGTCCAGCCCAGCGCAAGCGGGTCTGTGGGCTTGCGGCTCTGCAAGGGGAAATACTGTAGAAAACGGCCAGAGCGGAGGGCGGGGTCCCCAGGGAGGGATACGCTGTATGGACTCAATTCTGAATGATCTTGGGAGCCACTGTCGGGTTTTTGAGCAGAAGCATGACATGACTTTGCAGCTTAGGAAACCGAAGCTCAGAGAGGTGAATGAACTTGCCATAGGGTCACACAGGAAGTGGCTGAGCTGAGATTCAAGCTGGTCCGTCCACAGCCAGAGCGCGTGTCATTGACCTCCGTGCTCCTTTGGGCGCTTTGCTATCAAATAAATACATGAAAAGCAGATGTTTGGAAGCGAAAGCTGCCGATGTCCTGCCAAGGACCCCCAGGGGCATACTAGTAGTTGAGCCAACTGGATTGATGACTCTGCAGCACAGGAGACCGCCCACCATGTGGAACTCCGGGGGCGCCTCAGTAAGAGAACGTCAGGGTGTTAGAGAGAACTGATTATCGGACTCGGGCTTTGGTTGGTGATTCCAGGGAGGCTTTAAAGAGGCAGGAGTTTTGCTCTGGAGTGGTGCTGGCAGGAAGCAGGGATAATTCTAGAACCGGGGCTCTTAAATCTTATTTATTTATTATGAGAGAGAGAGAGAGAGAGAGAACAGAAGCAGGTGAAAGGGGCAGAGGGAGAAAGAGAATCATTTCGACTCCACGACCCTGGGATCATGACCTGAGCCCAAACACTCAACCCACCGAGTCACGCGGGCGCCCTGGGGCTCTCACATCTCACCCAGATGGAGGACAGACTGGAGCCAGGCTGAGGCTGTAATTGGTAAAGATGCAGCCATTTCTCCTATTAGCTAAGCAGGAGAGATGTTTGGTGTTCCGTGGCCTGGACCGTGTTCGTGTTCTGCCTCGTTTTACGGTGATTCTAAGGTGGCTTGTCTGATGTGGATGTTCTATGAGATTGTCATTTCGGCGCGGCTGGCGGAGCCAGGCCCTGCTCTCCTCTGTCTCAGAGCCTCGGCACTTGTTTGATATTCACGGCGGATTTCCGGTCTGGGGAAAAACCGGCTTTGGAACAGGATCCTGTCCCGAAGACACAGCTCTGGCTGCGATGGCTGAAAACTTCCCTGCGTGCTTGTTTTATTTTTTTTTAAGTTATTTATTTATTTTGAGAGAGACGGAGAGCGTGCGTGAGAGAGACAGCACAAGCCAGTCTGGGTCAAAGAGAGGAAGAGAGAGAATCCCAAGCAGGCTCAACACAGTAAGCACAGAGCCCGACGTGGGGCTTGTTTCCGGGAGACGAACCAGACTCCAGGATGGAGGGGGCGGAAGAGGGCAAAGGGCAAAGGGCAAAGGGTTTTATCCAGTTGGGGAGCTGACAGCCATTGAGTGCCTTCTGTCTCCCAGGAGGCGCCCTGGGGGTGCAAAGACACGTAGGGCAGAAGCCTCTGCCCTCGGGGAGCCCACATCCAGTGACTGGGGGGCACAAGGAGTGTTTCTCCCGCCAGGATCCATCCTGTGTTTCTGGTCTTCTTCAGGGAAACCGCCCCTCCCCCGCTCCCTGGTTCCTGGGAAGGAGAAACCCAGGCCTGACCGACCTGCACGATCCAGCCCGTGGGCCTCAGGAATGGCCATCGACCTCAGACAGTCCAGTGAGAGTCCCTGACACTTTTCCTGTTTTTTTTTCTTTACTGTTTATTTTTGAGAGAGACAGAGCATGAGTGGGGGAGGGGCAGAGAGAGAGGGAGATGCAGAATCAGAAGCAGCTCCAGGCTCCAAGCTGTCAGCACAGAGCCCGATGTGGGGCTCGAACCCATGAACTGTGAAATCATGACATGGGCCGAAGTCGGACGCTTCACTGACTGAGCCACCCGGGTGCCCCTCCTGGGCCTCTTGAAAAAGGTAATTTTTCATTTGGTTCATTGTTTTTCCCACATGGTTGATGCGAAAATCGGCGGGAGGCCTGGGGCTGCTGGCGGCCATCTGGCCGGGGTCTGGGGAGAGCCAGCCTGAGCGGGGAGGCGACAGAAGGAAAGCGGGGCTCACGGGGCAGCAAACCGCATCCTGGTGACGCAGCTTGAGCAGCGGGGCCGAGTTGCGCCTGAATTTTTGCCACCTTCACACTTTTCAGCTGCACGAACTCTGCATCTTTAAGGATTAGAAGAACAACTGGGCGCCTGGGTGGCTCAGTCGGTGGAGCCTCGGACTCTAGATTTCAGCTCAGGTCGTGACTCCGCAGTCATGAGATCGAGCCCCGTGTCAGATTCTGGGCTGACGGTGCGGAGCCTGCTTGGGACTCTCTGTCTCCCTCTCTCTGCCCCTCCCCCGCTGGCACACTCCCTCTCTCTCTCTCAAAATAAATAAACATTAAAAAGAATTAAAAATTAATCGTGATAGTGGTGGCACAACTCTGTGAATATCACTAAAACCATTGGATGGTACACTTTAAATAGGTCAGTCGTGTGGCATATAAATTATATTTGGGGGCTCCTGGGGGGCTCAGTCGGTTAAGCCGCCGCCGACTTCGGCTCAGGTCATGATCTCACGTTCGTGAGTTAGAGCCCTGCGTCGGCCTCTGGGCTGGCAGTTCAGAGCCTGGAGCCTGCTTCCGATTCTGTGTCTCCCTCTCTTTCTGCCCCTCCCCACTCGTGCTCTGTCTCAAAAATAAATAAAACATTAAAAAATTTAAAAAAATAAATTATATTCAAGTAATAAAGAGTAACACCAGATCAGACGATGATAGAGCCACAGGAGAATGTTATGGAAACCCAGGGCACGCGCAGCTCCCTCCGCCTGCAGAGCAGACTGTGAACAGCCTCCCCGAAGAGATCCTACTCCATCTGACAGGTGAGGAAGCAAAGACCCTCTCAGAAAGGAGTTGAGTAGGAATCTCTTAATGAGCAACCGGGCTATGAATTCTATTTCTAGGGGCGCCCGGCTGGCTCAGTCTGTAGAGCACGTGACTCTTGACCTTGGGGTTGTAAGCTTTACCCCCACCATGTTGGGTGTGGAGATTACTTAAAAATAAAACCTAAAAGAGAAAAAATACTCTTAGCTCATAAGCTAGTCTTTGGAAACACAGTCCTTCCGTAGGTACCGTCGAAATGTGTAAACCATGCTGCTAATTAATTGACCTCAATTATTTTAAAGCATGTGTAGCATCGAGCCTGCTTATCATGAGCATCTCCACATAGACACGGGGAAAATCTCTGTGGTTCTAATGCCTCGTGGTTTGGATTTCCGGAACTTGTCAAAAAAATTTCTACATTCCAGAGTGGCTTACACGAAAAAGTTACGTAAATAAGAAATCCGGGATGCGCACGTCAGGCACAGCTGGATCCAGGGGCTTGCTGAGAGCAAGATGATCTGATTTCTATTCTCCGCTCCTCGGCTTGGGATTTGCGTAATGCTGACGTCACTTTCATGCAGGCGATCCATGCGCGGTGGCAGAGGCGGTCTCCAGGACCTCTAGGGTTCAATCCTGCCAATTGCTTCAGAAAATTCAGTGACTTTTCATGGCGTATCATTGGCTCGGCTTGGGACTCGTACCCACCCTCCCTGGACCAGTCCCTGTGCGTCTAGCCATGAAAGCTGCTGATTGGTCAAGCACAGAGCCGGAGGGTGGGGAGAGTGGACCTGAGCGGCGTCGGATAAGAATGGAGGGAAAGGGATCCTCAGTGGACAAGTGAGGGACTCTTCCGGAGGGCAGGATGGATGTTGAGTAGACCTAATAATAATAATAATAATAATAATAATTAATAGGGGCGCCTGAGTGGCTCAGTCGGTTAGGTGTCTGACTTCAGTTTGGGTCATGATCTCACGGTTCGTGAGTTCGAGCCCCATGTCGGGCTCTGTGCTGACTGCTCGAAGCCTGGAGCCTGCTTCCGATTTTGTGTTTCCCTCTCTCCTCTCTTTCTATTCCTCCCCCACTCATGCTGTCTCTGTCTCAAAAATAAAAAAAATCATAAAAAATTTAAAATAATAATAATTAATAAACTGATGTTTAGTTTGGGACCAGGAAGTTGGTAGTGGCAGTACTCCCTCACGCTGGAGAAATGTAGTCATCTAATAACGCTGATATTAAAAATGTTCTCTTTTCAATACTTCAATTTCATTTTTATGATCTGGACGATCCTTTCCTTTTCACTTAATTTCCCAAATCTTTAAGTATTGTCCCTCCTCACCACTGGGTACTGTCATCAAGAATGCCACCTTCAGTTCTCCGTACCATTTTCTATTTGGATTCCTCTCTTCGGCCTCTGATTATTTCCAGGTATTGTTCCCAGTGTGCGCACAGAGCCTGTCACGGGCCCTGGGCCATGTGACCAAGCCTTCCCTTTCTCTGGCAGACTCCCATTTGGACATTTCCCTTTCTCTCTCTCTTTCTCTCTCTCTCTCTCTTTCCCTCCCTTTTTTTTCTTTCTCTCTTTCTTTCACTTTTTCTTTCTCTCACTCTTTTTTTCTTTCTTTTTTAAAAAATTTTTTTTTAAATTTATTTTTGAGAGAGAGACAGCATGAGCAGGGGAGGGTCAGAGAGAGAGGGAGACACAGAATCCGAAGACAGGCTCCAGCTCTGAGCTGTCAGCACAGAGCCCAACGTGGGGCTCAAACCCATGAACCACAAGCTAATGACCTGAGCTGAAGTTGGACAGTTGACAGACTGAGCCACCCAGGCGTCCCACTCTCTCTCTCAATCTCTCTCTCTCTCTCTCTCTCTCTGTCTTTCTGTCTCTATGCTCAACATGGGGCTCCAATTTACAACCCCCTAATTCAAGAGTCACATGCTCTACTGACTGAGCCAGCCAGGTGCCCCTACACTTTTCATTTTTACAGACGTTAATTTTACATTTGGTTTATAATTCAGGATGGGAGTTTGTATCAGTCAGAAAACAGAACCTATTCTAGGTCTTTCCAACAGAAAGGTTTTTTGGTTTTTTTTTTTTAAGATTTTATTTTTAAGTAATCTCTACACCAAATGTGGGGGTCAAATTCACATCCCACCATCAAGAGTTGCCTGCTCTACCGACTGAGCCAGCCAGGGGTCTCTCCGATGGACAGGTTTTAATGGTGGAAATCGGTCACACGTCTGCATTAGTTGCCTACTGCTGGGCAAGAAGGCACCCACACCTCAGTGGCTTAAAACAGCGATCATCATTATCTTTCATAGTTTCTGCAGCTCTGGGATGTGGGAGCAGCTTGGCTGAGCAGTTCGGACGCAGGGTCTCTCACGAGGCAAGGGCTGCACTCATCCGAGGGCTCCACTGGGGCCGGAGGAGCCACTTCCAGGACGGGGTGCTTGACGGCTGCTGGTGGGAGGCGTGGAGGTCTCTCCCGGGGCAGCTCCAGTGCCCTTGGGACCTGACAAGTGGCTTCCTCAGAGGAAGGGAGTCCAGAGACCAAGGTGGGGGCGCCTGGGGGGCTCAGTGATCTGAGCTCTTGGTTTCAGCTCAGGTCATGATCTCAGGGTCTTGGGCAAGCCCTAGGTCACACTCCGTGCTCAGCGTGGAGTCTGCTTGATTCTCTCTTTCTCTCCATCCGCCCCTCTGCCCCTCTCCCCCTCTGCCCCTCTCCGCAGCTCCTGTGCGCGCGCGCACACACACACACACACACACACTCACTATCTCTCAAAAAAATAAGAACAACAAGGTAGAATCTACAACACCTTTTATGACTTAGCACCAGAAGTGACACCTGCCACATTCTCCTAGACAGAGGTGAGTCACAAAGCCATGAGAGGGGAATTAGGCTCCACCTTTTGAAGGGCAGGGGGATCAAAATGTTTGTAGATGTGTTCTGAAGTCCTCACAACAGGTGATGATAGAGCTGAGGAGCCAAGCCAGGGACGGGAGACAAGCCACAGATTAGCAAGGACAGAAAGACACCAGTTAGGACTGGAGGGGACAAAGGGACACACGTGTAGGATTACCGAGTCCAGGAGCCAGGACCACTCAGCGGAAGCTGTGACTTCTGAGGGGCTGGGGACTTGAAGACACAGCCCAGTCCCTTCCCAAAGCGGACAGGGAGACAGATGCTGGCGCTTCTTCCTTCCTCCACCTTCCAGCCTTCAGTCAGTGTCGGTCACTGGCCCAACCTACCAGGAAGCGGACTGCAAGGGAGCCTGGGAGATGTAGTTCCTTGTGATTTGGGGGCCGGCAGAGAGGGCTGTCTGGGTCTGGGATCAAACGGGCAGAAAGAAGCCCAACACAGAGCCCCCGACCACCTCCCCCAATGGCTCATCTGATTAGGTGGTGATACTATGATCATATTTATCTTCAAAGCTGATTATATTAATATATTAAAATCTTTCTCAATAAAGTGACATTTTAAAACTGAAAATGAAAAAAAAAAGTACTAATGAAAGAAAATCCCTTAGTCTCCTTTACTCTTCCCTGATTTTAAAACAGACTTTCATGGGACCAGAAGGGAAAGGGAGTGTTCATGCTCAGACAGCAGAAAGCTGATGTAGCCTTTCTGTGGAAACAGCCTTTTGTTACTCTGTTTAAAACTGGCAGCGTTTGAGGACTGATGGATACAACTGATGTTAAGCCCCTCTTCAGTTTCCAGTCTGGTTTCCTAGTCCCTCGCCCAACAAGTTTCTGATTCCAAGGAGAAAGAACTTATTTTGTCCGCTCTAAGTATACCCCCCCAGAGGATTGCAAACATACGTCCATACACAACTGTGTGACCACCATTCAGAGCAGCATTATTCTCAATAGCCCAAAGGTGGAAACTCAAATGTCCATCAAATGACAACAAAATGTGGACTGTCTACACAATGCAGTATTATTCAGCCATGAAAAGGAATGAAGTACCACATGGAAGAAACTTGAAAACATGGTGCTAAGTAAAAGAAGCTGGTCACAAAAGGCCACGTATTATATGATTTCATCCCAAATCCATAGAGACAGAAAGTAGATGGGGCACCTGGGTGGCTCAGTCGGTTAGGCATCTGACTTAGGCTCAGGTCATGATCTCACGGTTCATGGGTTCGAGCCCCGCATCGGGCTCTGTGCTGACAGCTCAGAGCCTGGAGCCTGTCTTCAGATTCTGTGTCTCCCCCTCTCTCTGACCCTCCCCTGCTCGCGCCGTCTCTCTCGGTTTCTCAAAAATAAATAAAAAAAACATTAAAAAAAAAAAGAAGAAAAAACTAGATTAGTGGTTGTCAGGGAGGCTGGGGGAAATGGGAAAGGGGAGTGACAGCTAAGGGGTACAAGGTTTCTTTTAGGAGTGATGAAATGTTTTGGAATTAGAGGTGATCGTTGAACAACTCTGTGAATATGCTAACAACCACTGGACCATACGCTTTAAGAGGGTGATTCGCTCTTTTTCCTCCCGGGCTGTTTGGAGCTTGGCCACCACTGTGAATGGCCCAGTGACTATCCAGACCAGAAAGTTCATGCCTAACTGACTGCTTTACGGAAACAAATGGCCATGGATGTTCATCCTGGAATGACGACGGTACCTAAGAAATTCCGGAAGAACTAGCTGAAAGATACAAGGCCACATCAGAAGTCATCTTTGTATTTGGATTCAGAACGAATTTCGGTAGTGTTGTTGCAGGATCATTGAGAGGGGCAGTCAAGAAAGAATTCTTGGGACGTTCTGGGGGGAAACTTAGTTTATTTAAGCAGCACAGGGACAGGACCCGGGGGCAGAAAAATCTGCACTCTTGCTGTGGGAAGCTGGCGGTTATATGCTTAGTGCTCAAGGGGGAGGGGACGTGCAGGGAGTAGTAGGTCACAAATGTCTTCTTTGAATTTCTACTCGTAAAACTACTTTTGCAAGATTTCTCTGGTGCTTATCATTTGGCTCGATGGGAACCATCGGTGAGACGCACAGGCAGTCATGGGACCCTTCCCGAATGTGGCAGCAGCACTTATTTGATGCTATCAAAACCATGCAGGCTAGAGGTCACCCTTCTGGGCTAAAGGTGTACATTTTTCTGCTTTTGTCCCTCATCGGTGGCAAAACATCTGGCTTTGGCATGACTTATAGTTCCTTGAGTTATGCACAGAAAAATGAACCCAAACGTAGAGTTGTCTTCTTTGAATGAGAATGTCAGAGAACAAAATGGCGAGAGGAATGCACGAAGAGAATGGAGAGGGTCAGGGGGACGGGCCGCAAGAGCTGGTGTCCGTGAGGGCCGCCAGCGCCCTGGAGATCGGACAACAGAAGGAGTAGGGTCCTGGGGTGCCCGGGCTGCTCGGGGCTGCTGGGCTCGATTCCCCACCTCAGGCTCTGTGCCGGCAGCTCGGAGCTCGGAGCCGCTTCAAATTCTGTGTGTGTGTCTCTCTCTACCTCTTTCCTGCTCACGCTATGTCTGTCTCTGTCTCTCTCTCTCTCAAAAACAAACATTTTTTGGTGATTGTGCAGATTTTTCATGAGAGGGCTAATAAACTAAGAACTTCTGTGTGGGAAAAATAGGGTGATTTCATGGTATGTGAACTATATCTCTATTCCTCAATAAAGCTGGAAAGAAGGGAGTAAGGAGGGGAGAAGGAAGAAAGAGAGGACCCATTTTTTTGTTGTGCCTCACTGATTACTGAGAATCCCCTGGAAGGTTCTGGGCCAGAGCTCAGCTGAGAGATTCATCCATCATTCACCATCTACTACTAAGTTCCCACCATGGACCATCTGTTTGTTGTGCTGAGTGTAGTCACGCACCCCACGGCATGCGCGCCCGTGCCAGGCCGTGCCAGGCCCGTAGAAGTGTACGTGATGGCGGGTGGGCCTGGCAAGTCCGGAGAACCTGTCTTCAGATCCCAAAATAATGTTGGAAGACACTTGATGAGTAATTTATGGCAACACCACCGGAAAGAAAAACCTGTTCGAAGAAGGAACTATGCCAAGTAGTTAATAAGTGAGTCCTTTATGGTACCATGATTGGAGTTACTTTTGTCTCTTTTCTGATGTTTAGATAGCACAGTTTAATCCCTTTTGTAATATAAAAAAATAAATTCACAGAGGACTTCTGGTTGCATTTTGGTTTGGCCACCCCTGTGTTTTCAAACATTGGAGTTAACCGTATTTAAAAAAATTTTTTTTAATATTTACTTTTGAGAGGGAGAGACAGAGCATGAGAGGAGGAGGGGTAGAGAGAGGGAGACACAGAATCTGAAGCAGGCTCCAGGCTGTGAGCTGTCAGCACAGAGCCTGACGTGGGGCTCGAACCCACGAACATGAGATCATGACCTGAACCGAAGTCGGAAGCCCAACCAACTGAGCCCCCCCAGCGCCCCTGGAGCTGACCGTATTTAGATACAGCATCTCTGCTCCAATTTGCCACGCTCCTCCCGACTCCCTCTTGCCTTCAGCTGGTGCCATCTCTCGTTCCCGTAAACTGCCCGATCCCTCAGGGAATTTGAATTTGGATCCCCTGATTTACATAATAAAATCCCCACAATATACAATTCAGGGTGGTCCACCGAGATGGTAAGTGTCCACATTTTAAGTCCCTGATAAGTGGCGTTAGACTATTTAATCAGTTTGAAAATGAAAGTTAACGCATTTAATTTCTAGGCAAAACCAGAATTGTTCTTGGCACTTTTCTAGAGTTCGGTTGCTTGGGAAGTCAAAAACCTGTTTCAACAGTGGAATTCATTAAAAAAATTTTTTTTAACTGTTTGTTTTGAAGGAGAGAGAGACAGAGCACGAGCAGGGGAGGGGCAGAAAGAGAGGGAGACGCAGAATCCAAAACGGGCTCTAGGCTCTGAGCTGTCAGCACAGAGCCTGACGCAGGGCTCAAACTCATGAACTGCGAGATCATGACCTGAGCCCAAGTCGGTCACTTAGCCCCCTGAGCCACCCAGGCGCCCCGGTTTAGTTCATTTTAATAGGAAACCACCGTAGGTATTATAAGTGGGAAGAGATTTAATACAATGAAATAGAGGCACGTAAGTGGGTTTGTGAGGCTGGAGGGACCGGCTCTGGGCTCCCGGAACATCCCTCCAGAAGTGACCTGGCGGCACAAGCAGGGCCTTTGCCACCGTCCAGCGAGGGGGCAGTTACTGGAGCTGCTGAGTTCAGTAACGCACTGTCCCTCACGGCAGGGAAGCTCGAACCTGTCCCTGGACACCTGAAGCCGGGCCACTGGATGTCGGGCCACTGCTGCCCCCTATTGCCTGATGGTCTTTCAAGAAATAATCCTTAAAAAAGAAAAGAAAGAGAAAGAAAGAAAGAAAGAAAGAAAGAAAGAAAGAAAGGAAGGAAGGAAGGAAGGAAGGAAGGAAGGAAGGAAGGAAGGAAGGAAGGAAGGAAGGAAGGAAGGAAGGAAGGAAGGAAGGAAGAAACGAAGAAAGAAAGAAAGAAAGAGGAAAAGGAAAAGTGCACAGCACATTTATAAACAGGGATGTCATCTGATCCTCATAATAACTTACTGAATGAGCAAGGCGCATGGTGCTCGTGGTGCCCTCCCCCTTGTAGAGGTGAGGAAACTGAAGCTCAAAGTTGAAGGAACGTGGGGCACCTGAGTGGCTCAGTAGGTTAAGCATCCAACTTTCGCTCAGGTCATGATCTTGCAGTCTGTGAGTTTGAGCTCCGCCTCAGGCTCTGTGCTGACAGCTCAGAGCCTGGAGCCTGCTTCGGATTCTGTGTCTCCCTCTCTCTCTGCCCCTTCTCCACTCATGCTCTGTTTCTGTCTAAAAAATAAATAAACGTTTAAAATTTTTTAAATTAATTATTTAATTAATTATTTATTTATTGAGAGACAGAGAGAGACAGCGCGAGTAGGGGAGGGTCAGAGAGAGAGGGAGACACAGAATCTGAAACAGGCTCCAGGCCCTGAGCTAGCTGTCAGCACAGAGCCTGACACGGGGCTTGAACCCACGAACCTTGAGATCATGACCTGAACCAAAGCTGGACGCTTAACCGACTGAGCCACCCAGGCGCCCTTAAAATTTTTTTTAAAAAAGTTGATGCAACATAATGAAGGTCATAACAGCTACGTGCAAAACTGGAGAAATCAGCCAGGTCTCCCATCACCAGGCCAGGTCAGTGAACCTCACTAAACGTCATGAGTGGGGTTTTCTGTGGCTCTGGGATGGGCTCTGCTAGCACAGCATGCACATGCCAAGATTGTGCCTCTGGGGGACGCAGACTGGTAAATAACCACAGCCCAGTTGCAGGAATCTGCATCGCTGACGCAAAGGACTGGGACGCTGTGTGGCAGAGGTTATGTTTAGGGACATTCTAGAGAAGGAAAGAGGCAACAGTTGAGTTGGGTTTTGAGGGATCAGTAGAAGTATGTTTGGAAGCGAAGTGCAGAAAACTGTCCTAGCAGCTTGCAAGGCTGAGGGGGCGTGGTGTGGGAGCAACACTTTGGGGAGCGGAGACGGCTCTAATTTTGGAGGATTTGAACCAGATAAAAAATAGTTTTGTAGTTGAAATATACATACAGTAAAATAAGGTATGTTAGTCTTTTTTGTTTATTATTATTATTATTATTTTAATGCTTATCTTAGAGAGAGAGAGACAACACCAACAGGGGAGGGACAGAAAGGGAGGGGGACACAGAATCCAGTGTAATTTCCAAGCTCTGAGCTGTCAGCACAGAGTCTGAGGCAGGGCTCAAACTCACCAACCGCGAGATCAGGACCTGAGCTGAAGTTGGAAGCTTAACCAGCCCCCCAGACCCTCCAGGGTGTATTAGCCTTAGGTATACATTTTCTTGATTTAAAAAATACTATGTAAACACTAGGTGAAGATAAAAAACTTTCCTAAATCCCAGCAAGTTCCCTTGTGGCCCTTCCCACCCTACACCCCTCTCCATCCTTTCCGGTAGATTTCTGTGGAATGAGGGTGTTTCCCAAGTGGTAAGTACTTTCCCTACTCAGCTCCGCTGGCCTAAGACAGTATTTGATGGCAGGCAGGCAACCCATTCAATAGCCAGAGAGAGGAGAAGGCACCTTCTCCCCATTAGAACTCAGGCCAGGGTTTCTGGGGTAAAAGGGGCTGGTATGCAAGCTGACATGGGGTTTCTTGGGGAAAAGGGGAGGAGGCTTCCCCGAATCAGATGGTATCATTTCTTCCCTTAAATGGGAGTGTCAGTGCCTGTCAGTGAGCTGGTAGGTGTGTTTTTAACAATTAGGTGGTGGGCCGCTGGCTGGCTCAGTCCAAAGAGCCACTCTTGATCTCCAGGTTGTGAGTTCAGCCCCACGTTGGGTGTAGAGTTTACTTAAAAATAAAGTCTTTGACACCTGGGTGGTTCAGTCGGTTAAGCCCCCGCCTCGGACTCAGGTCATGACCTCACAGTTCCAGCCCGGCCTTGGGCTCTGTGCTGACAGCTCAGAGCCTGGAGCCGGCTTTGGATTCTGCATCTCCCTCTCTCTGCCCCTTCCCTGCTCATGCTCTCTCTCTCAAAAATAAAAAGTAAACATTAAAAAGAATTTTAAAAAATCTTAACAAAACAATGAAGTGGAAATGAACCTGAGGTCATCTGGGTGGTTAACAGTCAACTAGACTGGATCAAACTGGTGGAAACTGGGTAACTGGGGGCTTGTTTGGAGCTTGTTGGCAGGTCCCTGGCGACCAGGGGAAGTCAAGAGAGACTCTCAAATCCCCCAGCATTACCCCCCATCTCCCTTTACTTCCTCTTTTTTTTAAATTGTTTTTATAAAAGACTTTTTTCTTAATATTTATTTTTGAGAGGAAGAGAGAGAGAGACAGAGTGTGACCGGGGGAGGTTCAGAGAGAGAGAAGGAGACACAGAATCTGAAGCAGGCTCCAGGCTCCGAACTGTCAGCACAGGGCCTGACGCGGGGCTCGAACCCACGAACTGTGAGATCGTGACCTGAGCTGAAGTAGGCCGCTTAACCGACTGAGCCACCCAGGCGCCCCGTTTACTTCGAACTCCTATTGCTGCCTCTGAAGTTTTCGCCATCTCTTTAAACAATCTCAGAGCGTCGCACTGGGCGCGGGAGGTTTCTTGATACCGTCGCTTTCCAGTGCGGTCCACGTGAAGCCTAGGCTGCGCGCGAAAGGGAATGGAGGTGGGGCCACCAAAGTTTGGCCTTTCAGAGCCACCGTCCAGCCCCGGGGGCGCGGAGCCTCCTTGTCCCTCCGCGGCCGCCGTGCGTCCGTTACGTGGCAGCCGCCGGCGCCCGCCAATCCGCGGCGCCCGCATCAGCCCCCTCTGGTGGCGCAGCCGGAAGGGGCGGAGCTGAGGCGGCGGCGGCCCAGGAGGCAGCGGTGGCGGCGGCGGCGGCCGTTCTGGAGGCCGCGGTCCCGGTCCTGGCTTCGGCTCCAGCCCCACCATGGTGACGCTCGCCGAGCTGCTGGTGCTCCTGGCCGCTCTTCTGGCCACGGCCTCGGGCTACTTCGTCAGCATCGACGCGCATGCCGAGGAGTGCTTCTTCGAGCGGGTCACCTCGGGCACTAAGATGGGCCTCATCTTCGAGGTGGCCGAGGGCGGCTTCCTGGACATCGACGTGGAGGTGCGGGCGCGCTGCCCGCGGCCGAGGCGGGGTCGCGCGGCCGCTTGGGGTTTGGCGGCGCCGGGGCCCGCCCTGGGTCTGCGGGGGCGCGGGGCGCGGAGGCCGCTGTCCGAGCGCTGGGAGGGGCCCGGGCCGCCGTCTGGCCGCCGCCCGGGGGACCCCCTAACGGCTCTTTTCCCCGCGGCCCGCCGGGATGCCTGCCCCGGGTGTCCTCCGGATACGGAGCCGTTGTTTAGTGGCTTTGGGTTCTCAGCGTGGACGGCGGGTTCTCCGTGGAACCTGTCGCCGAGCTCTGCCGACCAGGCGCCGCGTGTCAGGTCCGCGCCCAGAAGACGCTGCATCTGTCGCGGCTGACCGGGGGCCCGTCTCGTGGGGTCCGCAGCTGCCTTCCGTCGGGGTGCGGAATTAGTGTCGGAAAAAGTAGAGCGAAAGCCGCTGGCGGACGTTAGGCAGATATTTGCGTTTTGCTTTTTATTTTTCATAGAAATCGCCTTAACGTTTAACCTGTTTTTATGCAGATTTCTAGATACCTCCTTCAGCCGTCTCTGACTAGGGGAACGCTGGACTTGGGTCATTCATAGTAGGCGTAATGATTACAGATAAAGTATCCGGAAAAACAGGAAATTATTTTAAGAATCTAGCGGTTCCTAAATTTCCTATTTTATTATTTTAACCAAAAGAACGATTCACGTTAATTTAGTTAATTATTATTATTATCTCTTTTTTAGGAAACCAGATGTAATTAATACTTTGAGCGTGATTAATTGGGTTCAGGGATTTTTCCATTTGGCAGGTGAACAGCAGACAGCAGATTTAGGCACAAATTACACAGTACGAGTGAAGTCCAAAAATAGGGGATAATGAAAGGAGTGACTGATAAAATTAGTTAAGACCTTAGAGATCAATTACTCCAGTCTCCGAATTTTGCCAGCTTTCTAAGAGGAACTAGGGCGACCAGAGCTGATGTGTTGCAGATGGAGAAGGAGAACATGGGTCCCTTAATTTACAGTTTAGTCTTTTTCTTACGCCTTCTGGCATCTCAGATAAAGCAGATTCCTACACTGGTCTGCAGCAATCAATCAGGAAAACCTAGAAATGTACCTTGCTCAGATTTTTTAGTTTTAAAGATACTTTTTTCATGTTTTGGTGTTAGTAGTTCAGTTTGCCTGCTGTGTTGGGGATAGAAAGCCAGATGGAGACATTGTGGAAGGTGCTCTTTCTCTTTCTGAGGGGTTGAGGTGTAAGTTGGACAGATGAAACGAGCGTACTCAGAATCGAGAGGTGCTGTCAGGAGCCGTGGAGTCCAGCCTTGTTCCGTAGGTGCGAGACCGCAGCCCAAAGAGGTTACTGTCCCTGAGTGAAAGTTACATTTTCTTAGTGAATATCCTGCTGCCCGTGGACACCACTTAACGGAGAAGTATGGTTTTCAATATTTTGTGATCTGCATTTCTTCCCTGCCTCCAGATTACAGGGCCTGACAATAAAGGAATTTATAAAGGAGACCGAGAGTCCAGTGGGAAGTACACATTCGCGGCTCACATGGATGGAACATACAAGTTTTGTTTCAGCAACAGGATGTCTACTATGACTCCGAAGATAGTCATGTTCACCATTGATATTGGGGAGGCCCCCAAAGGACAAGACATGGAAACAGAAGGTGAGCTGAACATTCAAGAGACTTCGGTCACATTCTGAGAATTAATATTGTGTACATTTTTATTCATTTAAATAGAGTGTTTGATTTCTTATTCTAGGTTCATCCCAAAAACTTTTGTGATACATGCTTTCTATTTCTCCGGGACTCCTCTGAATAACAAAAATAACTTCCTGGAACTTTATATTTCAGTTCTCTACAACGGCCTCTTGCCACTTTCCTTGGTCCTTCTGTGCTTTCGGAAGCGTGTAGGTTATGTGTGCGCTAGGTTGGCGGTTGTGTGGATTTGCTGATCCTGGCAGATACGTTACCCTTTATCGTTTGTTCATTTATACATGACGAGTTTGGTTAATTTTGTTGTTTTATTTTTGTGTGTGTTTATATTTTACACTTTTCTGTAGGTGGTGGAGATACCTGGGATGGTAGGTGGATGGCAGCATCCTCTCTGTGTATTTTTGTTGCTGCTGATCCCTGCTTTCCTCCTGTCTAACCTGTTTGATCGCATGAGAGTGCTTTTTCTTTTAATTACAAAACCCCTACAACTAATCAGACTTTTAGAGTGCTTGTTTTCTGTGGTTTTTATTTGGATGGTGGGAGGTACCGGTTAGGTCATTTTGAACTAATGGCATTGGAAGTACGGGGACTGACGTTTCAGTAGTAACATCCGTCATCCTGTCTTTTAGATGCATGCTGGGGGTGGAAAGGTGCAGCTGTACCTGGACGAGTCAGCGTGGTAACAAGGCTGACGTCACATGGTGCTGTTGACTTTGGGGGGAGTACCTCGTTGGCTTGTTTTTACCATTATTTTAGTTTTCTAACTTGAAATTTGGTTGGACGTGAATTCCGGTTCTAGAAGCCATGTCTAGATATGGTGAGAAAGGCCCTTTCGGCCATACGTTGCAGTTACGTTAATTTTTATTTGTCTGCTGACCAGCACCAAACCCCGAATTGAGTCTTTTGGATAAATTGGTTACCAAGAAACAGTGCATTTGGATTTCTGGAGGGGAGGGGGCCCGGTGTGCATCAGGATTTGTGGAAACGAGCCGTTCAGCACGTTTCATAGTGCTGATGCCATAGTACTGGTCTTTGATATTAAGCAGTTAGTAGGGTACTCAACGTTATAAAGGAGTATTTGTTGGGACGCCTGGGGGGGCTCAGTCAGTTAAGCGTCCAGCTTTGGCTCAGGTCATGATCTCACGGTTTGTGAGTTCAAGACCCACGTTGGGCCTGTGCTGACTGCTCAGAGCCTGGAGCCTGCTTCAAATCCTGGGTGTCCCTCTCTCGCTGTTCCTTCCTGTTTCATGCTCTGTCTCTCTCTCAAAAAATAAGCAAACATTTAAAAAAAAAGTTATTTGTTAGGTTTTGAAATCTGTAGACTTTATAGAGAATCCCACTACTTGGTAATTTTCGGGGCTGTTTGCCGCGTAGAACTTGGCTAACTCAAGGAGGACTAGTGGTTCCAAAGGGGTCTGCTTATTCGTGTTCTGGAAATTGGTCCTTTCTAAATAGGAAATGTTGGCTGAGGAATGCAGTTATGGAATTACTCTTAAATAATCCTTTAACTGGTATTTAAAATTCTTGCTTTTTGTTTGTTAATGTCAATGAATGGAAGGTGTGAAATTAATTAAACCTTACTCTAAAGGAGTGCCCCCCAAGGGAACATTTGTCAGTATCTGAAGCCTTTCCTTTAAAGTGGGCTCCACGCCCAGCATGGGGCTTGAACTCCCTACTCTGAGATCAAGAGTTGCATGCTCTCCCAACTGAGCCAGCCAGGTGTCCTGATCTGGAGACATTTTTGATTCTCATGGCTGGGTGGAAGATCCTACACTGCACTGGACAGCCCCCCCACAACAGAGAATCTTCTGGTCCAAAATGTCCTCAGTACCGTTCCTGAGAAACCCTGCTCCTAAGGTTTCACGTCGTGCTTGGGGCTTCCAGAGCGAAGCTAGTGAGGGATGATCAGAGATCCCGGCCTGACTGCCTTGGTGCCGGAGGGGCCTCCGCTGGGGGTCTTCTCCGGTGGCACCCGCTTTGCCTAACCGTGCGTTCACTGTCATGACGCAGCTCTGCCTAGAAGCACACGCTTCCTCTCCAGAACTGTCACTTCACCTCGTATTCATCTTTGGCTGAAAAGAGTACCTGAGGCTAGCCCTCGTGCGGCCGTGAGCTTGTGTTTCCACTTGCGGTGCCTGCCCTGCCCACTGTAGTGAAGTTCCCACTTCGCGTTTCACAGAAGAATGTTTGCGTTTTGGTGTGGAGCTTTGCAAGAATGTCTTCAGGTTTTTCTCCATTCAGCTTCATTGAGATTAAAAGTCTGTTTTGATGCTGCTTTTAAATTAACATTAGAGTTATAGGATTCTAATGACGTTGCTCTAAGTTAACATTAGAGTTTTTGATTCTAAAGCATAGGTTTTGATTTTAGTTTAAATATTGATATTTCTAAGATTATTAGGAATTTTGTTTGTTTTATATTTTGTGTTCTCCTCCCCCCAGTCTTTTTTTTTTTTTTTCCCCCTTCAGTAAGCAGTTAGTATAGTGAACTTAGCAACAGTTCATTAGAGGAGATTTCTTAGTTATAGTAAGGATCACGTAGTTTGTTTCCTGCCCTGAGAGAGGTTTCTGTACTGGGAATGAACTTCACAAAAATGCTTTGAGAATTAAATTGTCACCAGTAGTCCAAAATGATGTCGGAGCCATTTCTAAACAGCTTCCTTTATACGCCCTCTCTGAGGAGTCGTTTGAGGACTGTTGCTTTAAACGTCCTTTCCAGAAGGGGATTGCCGCGTCTGTGCTAACCCGCTCTCAAACTCTCCGCAGCTCACCAGAACAAGCTGGAGGAGATGATTAACGAGCTGGCGGTGGCCATGACCGCCGTGAAGCACGAGCAGGAGTACATGGAGGTCCGCGAGAGGATACACAGAGCCAGTAAGCGCGCTCCCCTGGCGGCGGGCTGGCGGCCGGGGGCCGGGGCGTGTGCGGCTGGGGGCTTGCTTGGGGTTTCCTCGGGTGACTCTTTCCCAGACAGCACGCTGCTGCAGCCTTGACTCGGAGAAAGCACCGATGCAAAGATATTTCTCGAGTACATGTTTTAGAGCTTTGTATCACACTAGTTTATCATTGGGACGCTAATTCGAAACTGAAAAATGCTGCAGACATTTAGCACAAGCTTTTAAGAGTTTAAAAAAAAAACCCCTATGGTCAGCTAGGGAACAAAGTGATAGTTTTCCTAAAGCAGAAAGGAAAACTGTGAAGTTGGTTTTTAATCACATATTTTGAAATTTCTGAGCCAATGTTAATATCACATGCTGAGAGTTAGTTTGTTCCACCCCAACACAGAACGTTTAATTTAGATAAAATGGTACTGTAAACGTGAATCCAGACAGTCACCACGTGAAGCTCAGCTTGGGTTCCTAATTTGCAAACTGGGAACGGGGAGTATGTTTGTGGGAGCAGTGGTGGCTGGAACTCCATGTTTTCAGAAAAGCCTGTTTAGGCCACGATGTTCCCTAAAGGATTGTGCTTTCGGATGTAAAATTAAGAGGTGCCATACCCACAGACCAGGTACTGTGTCTCAGACCCAGGCCCACACCTATGGTTTAGTGTTTTTTTATCCTCCAGATAGTCCTTGGGGGTACAGCGCACAGAGCAAGCGTGTCTGTGAATGCAAAGTGGTTTATGTCAGGAGTCTGTTCCGAGCCTGGGGTAGGGAGCGGAGGGAAGAGACTCGAAGGGACAGCGGCACAGGCCGAACCTCTTCCAGGAGTGGTTTGTATTCCCCCTCCCTTCTTACATGTCTTCTTGCCCCGTATAAAAGCCTTCAGGGTCTGGAGCCCACACGCTGCCCTTCTGGGGGAGAGGAAGGGGTGGCCGCAGCAGCTGCAGAAGCCGGAGCCCCGGGCCTCGCTGACTTGGAGCGGATCGGGGCGCGAGGAGGGCCGAGGCTGTGTATGCGCGTTCCTGCCTCGGCCGCCCTGATTCCCTTCCTTGGCCTCCGCTTGTATTCTGCTCGCTCTCTGGGAACCCACCTTCTCGCCCTCACCTAGCGGGACCCGTTTGTGGGGTGCCCTGCTGTCCGCCGGGGGCCAGCCCGTTCTGGACGAGAGCGGCGCTGAGCAGAGTCTGAGGGCCAAGAGCCTTCATTGCTTTTCATTTTAACCAGCTCAGACCTGATGGCTTCAGGGGTGTGGGGAGTCCTTGGGAACACGGCAGCTGGAGGACGCACCTGTCCCCGCTCCGTGGGAGACGTCCAGCCGCACTCGGACACCTTACTTGAGCCGAGGTGCTCCTGTGTGTGTTTGACAAATAGGATTGTAGGCGGTCTGTTTACTTTTGCAAATCAGATAGTTCCCACAGCGTTTTTTTTTGTTGTACACCTTCCTACAGCACTTACTCCTTAGAAATGAGCATTATGAGACTTCTTTTCTTACCGCAGTGTTGTGGTAACAACCGTGTGTGTGACCTCTGCGTCTGGCAGGGGTGTCAGTGACGTGAGGGCAGCGTCTCGGGTCCGCACTCTTCTGAATGAAGCGAAGGGAGAAATAAAAACTTGTTTTCACATGATTGCTTCAGATTTTGAAGTGTCGACTCAGCCATTGCCCTTTCAGATACAAATCTTAAAAAGCTAGTCACTCACACTTAGGCTGGGTAGTGGTTACGAAGTGTTCGGCAGAAGTAACTTCATGCCGTAGAATTAGCACTGAAGTTTCAGCGCTGGTGATTGTTTTAGAGTTCTAGTTAATAATGTTTTTGGGTGTGTGTCTTTTCTTACTCTGGGGGAAAAAAGCCACACTTTTTCCTAACTAAGTTATCTTTTTGGGAACATGTTCATTGTTTTTCACTTCTTTTTGAGTGATTATTCGTCCACTAGCTATTATAATTTTAGTCAGTGTTTTACAAATGATACACACAAATATCTAAAGATATGCACTCAGCTGGTTTATGTTGTTACTATCTTGCTAATTATAATTGTTTTTAATATCAGTCATTTGTAGAAAAGTCAGAAACTACCTAGGAATTAAAAGCAAGGCTGTAGAATTTGGTGGGAAATGTGAAAGAATATGCTCTAGATTAGCAGAATAAATTCATAAGGAGTGGTCGTGGTTGCTACTTTAAGGGCCAGATCCTTAGCTTAGGAGTGGGAGAGATCCTGGGACCAGTTCCGGGTGGGCGCAGCGGCCGGGAAGCCGGGAGGCCGCCTGCGTCCAAAACGGATGCCGCGTGCCTCGCTGGTGCTCAGTATTGAGTGAATGAGTGTTTAAGGAAAAAGTCAGTTTGACACATTTTGACTTGGTAGGTCGTGCTTTTTGGGTAACTGTATGATCTCGGAATAATTTCTTAGTTTTTTTTTTAAGTACATTTTTTGATTCAGCAAAAATGATTATAGCGTAGGAATATTTTAATGGGAGAGAGAAACCGGTTAAAGTTACTTGGGTGTCACTTTTCCTCTCTGTTCCCCACGGATGAGTGGCACATGACCGTACCCCATGAATGCTTACGGTCCCATTTAAGTCTAAAATTTTCTGCTTCTGAGTTCGTTGAGTTGCTCAGGGACAAAGATACAAATATTTAGAGTACTGGGAATGGTGTGCAAAATATTACTCCCCTAAAGACTAGGATGATTTATGATGCTTATGCTTTTTTTTTTTATTTTGGTTAAATTTTGTTTGTTTGTTTGTCCTCACAGTCAACGACAACACAAACAGCAGAGTGGTCCTTTGGTCCTTCTTTGAAGCTCTTGTTCTAGTTGCCATGACATTGGGACAGATCTACTACCTGAAGAGATTTTTTGAAGTCCGGAGGGTTGTTTAAAAAGCCTTTTCCTGATGATCTCAAAATCATAATTCACTGTTTACCAAACATCTTGGTCATAATAATGTCATTAGTTTCTACATTTTTATTTTCAGAACTGTACATTCACAGCTTATGTTTCTTTGTGATTAATAGATATTGGGGGGAAGACACCTTTTTAGGAAAGTTATAGTGAAAATTTGACACTTGATTGGCATAATTTCTTGTTTGAACTCTGCCTCCTTTATATAAGCCTTTCAGAACTCAAACACTGTAAATGAAATACAGGCATAGAGTCCCTGTTATGTCGATTTTCCTTTTGTTTTCATGACAAAATGCGGTGTTTTCAGAAAAGTACTTTCCGGATAGTACTTCACTAAAATGACTGCATTCTTTGGCTCCCTTCTGCTGCACTTCAAGTCATTAAAGGTTCATTTTGTCGAGTCCTTATGAGCAACCACAGTCTGAATCTTGACGTTTTCCACCCAGCCTGTTGGCGGCGCTCTGACGAGTATGTTACCAGGTTGGTACTTTTATACTCGTCTGTCTGGTTTTTGCCTTGAAGATAAGACTTCCCCAACGACATTTCCCCCCTAAATTTGCATTTTGAACCTAGGACTCAATCACCGCCAGTGAGGTTGATGACACAGCAGCTAATAACCATTTTTGGTTTCTGCCTAACCTTGTAAGAAGTCTCTGCTGAAGCCAGTTCTCTGGGCGTTGCAGCCAATGGTAGCTCTAGTCTCTCTGGGCTGGCACATCCACTTCCCCCGCTCCTGTCCTGTAGGAGGCGTGCGTCCGTGCAGTTGGAAAGATCTGGATTTCTGATGCCAAAGGGTTAAAGCCTCTTGGATTTCATTGCAGTGATATACAGCCACTATTCTATTTTTGATCAGTGGCATTTTGGCCACTGTTTAATTAGGGTACTGAACCTCACTGTCAGTACTAGGATTTTGTTTTTGTTTTTCTTGGGTCTCTCTTTTTTGGCACATGTGAATTTTGTTTTGTATAAAATGAAATTACTTTCTCTTGGTCTCTGATAATGGGTTTAAAATTAAAGGCGCATCTGGTCGTGGTGTGGGGGCGATCCAGGATTATGTTGTGACTGATGTACGTTAGTTACTTGTACGTTGTGTTTGGATCTTTGCAAGGGGAAAAGTACAAGTGACAAGTTTTATATAATTAATTTAAATTTGTTACAGGTTTTCATGTTCAGGATAAACAATTTTTCACACTTGGGTGAAAATACTTGCAACAGTTTAGGGTAACTGTTTTACCTTAAGGTAGTTGTTGCAATGCCAATTTTTTTTTGGGTGTGTGTGAAAACACTACAAAATTGGACTAAAAGATGTACATTTAAAATTGGTTGTGTATCTAATCTGCCCCAGGTTCAGTAAATAAACAATTCTTTTTAAAAACAGTCTTAGTATTGTTTCATATTAATGATTAAATAACATTTGTTAAAGTGCAAGCTTTCTGTTCATATTTCAAATATACATGGTCATGTTTTGAGTTATACTTGATAAATGTCTGTTGCCTTTTTTTTAATGTTTATTTATTTTGAGAGAGCTCTTGTGATTACACGAGTGAACGGGGGAGGGGCAGAGAGGTGGGAGGAGAGAACCCCAAGCAGGCTCCGCACTGTCAGCGAGGACCCCAGTGTGAGGCTTGAACTCTCAAACCACGTGAGGTATGACCTGAGCCAAATCAAGGGCTGGATGCTTACCCGACTGAGCCACCCAGGTGTCCCTGGAAATCCCATTTTATAAAACAGTTGTCAAAGGTATTTTGCTTGACATGTGGTCCTGTTTCAGTGGAGACGTGGCCTCAAGCTTCTTTCACTTCATTTAGTTTGAGATGACTGCAGTTGGTAGGAGTACTCTTCCCATTTAGCCTTCCCCACGATATTTGAGTGGCTGCTTTGTGCTATCATTTGTAGCCACAGGGTTAAAGAAAGAAAAATCCCTACTGTCGTGGGGCTTACCTATTAGTGGAGAAGATGAGCCTAATATGTAAGTTTACTGGCATATTAATGACAAGTGTCATGGAGGAAAAATAAAGCCAGGTGGGCAGTTTTAGTAATGAGGCAAGAAACGCATCACTGAGAGGACATTGTAAGACCTGCAGGTGTAAGGGAGCAAGCCGTGCCCCCAGCAGGGAGAGCTCTGTGCTGAGCAGCCCAGCCTGTAATCGGTGATGGGTGAAAGCCTGCTGAACGAACGTGTGGGGCCGAACGAGTGGCCCCCACCAATTGGGAGCCCAGGACTGGGCAGACCGTGTTCTTTGGGGCTTTCACTTTCTCGGAAGTAAACCAACGTTTATTGTACCAGGCCTCGGGGCCCCACCATCGACCCTGTCTTGCACGTCTGCTAACTTGGGCCTCCGGGGCTGGGATGCATTTGTGTCCAGTCCCTCCAGACCCTCTTGGCCTTTGGCCCGCACGCGGTGACGTGGTGCCACCTGTCTCTGCCTGGCGCAGAGGCCGAGCGAGCCGGAGCAGAAGCCGTCCTGCCGAAAAGCGGCCGCAGAGACGCTGGGGCGCAGGTGGCCGCGCAGGGCGGACGGCACCCTCGGGGCCCCGGCCCCGCCGCCCGCTCCCACGCCCCGCGGTGAGCGTCTCAGCCGCTGCCGCGCGCGCGCTTCCCCGCCCTCCGGAACTTCGCTGCCGGAGTTCGGTTCCCGGCGGCCTCCGGGCGGCCGGAAGCGGAAGTGCTCGGCGGCGGCGTGCAGGCGGCGGCGGCGGGGCGTGCGCCATGGAGCACGTCACGGAGGGCTCCTGGGAGTCGCTGCCGCTGCGGCTGCACCCGCGGGTGCTGGGCGCGCTGCGGGAGCTGGGCTTCCCGTACATGACGCCGGTGCAGGTACCCGGTGCTGCCGGGCGGGGGGGCTGCGGGGAAAGGGAGGCTCCGAGCGGGCCAGGCCCCTGGCAGTCGGACGCGGCTCGTCGCCCCTCCAGCTGGGACTTTTTGCCACGTCTCGGGCGGTCCACACTCGGGGGCTGCCCAGCTCGCTAAGGCCCCCGGCAGGCAGGGGCGGCAGCGCGCCGGAGCCAGGGCCCTAAGCTTGCCGATCCCTCCACGCCTTCTCTGCGAGCGGGGGCCCAAGGTCCGGCCGCATCCCGGTCCCGCCCCCTCCCGGGCAGGCGACTTAACCTCTCTATGCTTTTGTGCTTTTCTCCTTCTCTGTAAAATGAGGAAAGTAAGCCCCTCTCTTGTACGGTTGTTGTGGGACCTAACACAGGCCGGTGCTGGGCACATACGGGAGCTCAGTAAGTATCACCAGCAGTTGTTATCTTGTGGCCTAACTGGAGGGTCCTGGTGCACTTTACTTACTCGAAGAGATACCTATCGAGGCCGTACTGTATATCACGTACTTTTCTAGGCCCTGGGGATTTTGCAGTGTTGGTTCCCACTCATGGGCCTTGTTTCCTGGTGCACAGGAGGAAGAAAGGAGTAGAAGAATAAGGGAATTTGAGTTGGTGGTGTTACCAAGGAACTAAAACGCACTGATGTAACAGACAATGACAGTAAAGTACCGGATAGGGGGAGAGGTGGGGTGTGACAGAGGACCTTTCCGAGGATGTCACCGAGCTGATGCTGAGTAACTGAGGAGGAGCTGGCTGTGGGCTGACTGGGGGCAGCGAGAAAGGCCAGTGCAAATGCCCTGGGGCTGTAGCTGACCTGGAAGGGATGGAAAGAAAGCATTTGGCTGGAGTGTCGGAGTAGAGATGAGCCAAGCAGGGTCCACATTGCGCAGGGTCCTGGGAGTCTGTTACATTTAAGCGCAGTAGGAAGCTGTCTTAGTGGGAGGCTAGGTCCGAAGGGAAGGCAGGTGACTGATGTGTAGGGAGTGGACTTCAGATTCAAAGAGGTCAGGGGGCCAGTGTCACGTGAGAGATGACAGCGGCTTGGAGTGGATGTTGAGAAGTGAAATTTGAGATAGCTTTGGGGTTGTGAGGGACCAGATGTAGGGGTTACAAAAGACCGGAATCTAGAGGGAGTCTGAGTGTTTTGTCTTTAGTAGCTTGGTGGGTGGAGGTACCACTTACTGAGATGAGGAAGGCTGGGGGAGGTAGCGCGTTTCTGAGGGAAATTCAAGAGTTTTGCTCTGAAATACCGACTTGGGATGTCTGTAAGATCCTCAGGACAGGTGTCAAGGAAGCGGGAGACAAAGCTTGGGAGTGCTGTGTGCCCTGCAGTGGGGATGTGGTGAGAGGGAGACTCCGTCCCTGCCCTCGGTGGGGACCGTCAGGGACTGTGCTAGTCAGCAGAGGCTTTGAACACTCGAAATACGGTGAGTCCAAATTGAGATGTGCTCCGGCTGTATAAAGTACGGTGGATTTTGAAGACCTAGCATGAAAAAAGGATGTAACATATCTCATTAGTTTTTAAAATACTCATTACAGGGGCGCCTGGGTGGCTCAGTGGGTTAAGTGTCTGACTCTTGATATTGGCTCAGGTCATAATTCCAGGGTTGGGGGATCTAGCCCTGCATCTGTCTCTGTTAGGTGTGGAGCCCGCTTGGGATTCTTTCTCCCTTTCTCTCTCTCTCTCTCTTTCTGCCCCTCCTTCGCACGCACGTACTCTCCCTCCCTCTCAAAATTGATAAACAAATAAATAAAAGATAAAATACTCATTACATGTTGAAGTGACAGTAGTTTGGATCTGTTGGGTTAAATAAAATATATTAGTAAAATTCATTTTATGTATTTATTTTTAGTTATATTGTGGCTACTAGAAAATTCAAAACCATGTATGTGGGTCACATCATATTTCTTTTGGACATCAGTGGTCTAGAGCAGTCCCTCAGTCTCGGCATTACTGATATTTAGACGGGCTGATTCTTTGTTGTGGGGAACTGTCCTGGGCATTGTTGGCTATTCCTGGCCTCTGCCTGCTAACGCCAGCAGCACAGCCTCCTCTCTGTAGGTTTTGACAACCAAAAATGTCTCCAGGTGGTGCCAGACATTCCCCAGGGACATGGGGAATCAGTCAGGCTGAGAACCCCTTTCACGGAGGTCATTACAAAAGTCCTACATGTGCTGTGATGGGTGAAAGCTCAGGCTCTGGGGACCAGGAGAGGCGTCCTGGAGGCGACGACCTCAGAGCTGAGACCGGGGTGGGCTTCAGGTGTAGCCACTGGTTGCTGAAACCGAAGGACGAGGCTGCTCACGACACCTGGCGGTCCTCTGTGGTGTACAAGACCAGAGGGCTTATTTGAATCATTTTTTGACCTGGAAGGGACCATACAACTCAGTGTCTTTGAACTTTTCCTGGTCCAGAGGAAAAGGAGGTGAGGCAGGAGCTCAGCTCACCATCCCCCACGCTGTCTGTGTAGACACCACTGCCGTGTTGCCTCTGAGCCGAGCCTGCCAGGGTGCCTTGTGGTGACCTACTGAGAGCCTGCGTTGTGGTGGGGTCCAGGGTGACCCCGGCCACCGACTGGCTTCCTGGGGCCTTGGGCCGCCTCCGTGGAGCCTGGCATGCTCTAACTGGTGCTTTGCCTCTCTCTCTCCAGTCTGCAACCATCCCTCTGTTCATGAAAAATAAGGACGTCGCTGCAGAGGCGGTGAGTACCTCGTGCAAATGCAGCCCGTCCTCCTGCTCGCCCTCTGGAAGGAACCGCGAGGCAAAGCGAACCGAGTGTCTTCCCCTTGGCAGGTCACAGGCAGCGGCAAAACGCTCGCGTTCGTCATCCCCATCCTGGAAATTCTTCTGAGGAGGGAGGAGAAGTTAAAAAAGCACCAGGTGAGGATCGCTAAGTGGCTTATTTTTCCCTCAGTCATCGTAGAGTTCACAGCTGCGAGAAGCTGGTCAGAAGACTGAAGAGAAAGGAAATCTGTCTTTACTTGCGGATTCTGGATTTATCTGTGAATTATCTACTTGTTGAGATTTATTTGTGGCTCCCCAAATCAGTACTTCACTGTTTTCTTTTCCTTTAAGAAAATTTTTTTTAAATATTTGTTTATTATTGAGACAGAAACAGAGCATGTGTGGGGAAGGGGCAGAGAGAGAGGGAGACACAGAATCCGAAGCAGGCTCCAGGCTCTGAGCTGTCAGCACAGAACCTGATGCGGGGCTCAAACTCACGAACCATGGGATCATGACCTGAACCGAAGTCGGATGCTCAACCGACTGAGCCACCCAGCTGCCCCAGTACTTCACTGTTTTCTTGCTCATTCACGAGTTTGTGCGGCGCAGCAACAGATCTGTGTCCTGTGATGTGCAGATTCCCTGCTGAGTGTGAGCCAGGGCAGCGCTCTGCCTTCGTGTTTCAGACGATACAGAGCTGTCCGTCCTGCGGTGTGTTCGCTGCTGGGAGTTCTGCTGGGGAGTCCAGTGTGGGAGGCGGCCTCACGTGGCGCCCTCGAGCACCGCCGAGGGTTCTCCAGCACAGGAAGGCTGCGATGGCCCGAACGGGAACGCACCTGTTAGAGCAGCTGCCTTCGGGCTTGACTTCAGTGTTTGTAAATTTACTACATCCCATCTGAGGCGTCTTTAAGCAGAAACACCCACAAAACCAGCTCGTGTCTTGACTGACAAAACACGACCAGAGAGCCATGAGTCCCCCCCAGAGCCGTGAGTCGGTGTTTGCTAGGTTCGTGCCGTGAGCAGTGGGAACTGACTGTAATTCAGAGCAGTAATTGACCGGATGCTGAAGAAGCCCCCGGAAGTGCTGTTGCTCCGGGGACTTTGCTCGGTGAGGTGGAGGGTCCTGGCGGGTGTGTTGAGCCGTGCGACCCTGGGCGCTGCTGATCGTGTCCTTTCCCCCCACGCGGGCAGGTCGGAGCCTTAATCATCACCCCGACGCGAGAGCTGGCTGTTCAGATAGACGAGGTGCTCGCGCATTTCACGAAGCCCTTCCCGCAGTTCAGGTAAGTTGGAGGCAGCGGCCCGTCCGCTGTGGGCGGTGACCTTGCCTGACCTGCTCAGAGGCCTGTTCCTTGTTTTAGCCAGATTCTCTGGATCGGAGGCAGGAACCCTGGAGAAGATGTCGAGAGGTTTAAGGAACAAGGGTAAGTTCGCTTGCTTCTCCTTTTCTTGCTTGTTTTTGGCCCGGAACCCCGGAGGAAGCCTGGCACGGTCCAGGCCTAACTGGGGGCACCTCCTTCAGCAGCTCCCCCTCCCCCAAAAGTTTCGTCCTCCAGGCCGACCTCCCATTTTGCCTGCTGGCTCCTTCTCCTAAGACCCCGATGAGACTTTCACCTTCAGTGAGTCTTACTCCTGCAGAGGAGAGGTCGGGGCACAGCCCCCCTGCGCTCCCCCAGCCGACTCTGTGGGACACAGGGCGCGTGTGCTTCTCCTTTGGGCTCTCTGAGTGGTCTCGTCCCACCCCTGGGGGTCGCTGACCTCGCCCTGAGCCCAGACCGGCAGCCTCTTGTCTGCCTGGCATCTGCCAGGTGTTGCAAACACTCTGAAATGGGTCCTTTTTATTCCCAAACCTGTCCCTCACCTTGAGTCTCCTGGTCATCTGTCCACCCGTGCGCTTCTCTTGAAGTCTGGGAGTTGACCTTGATGCCTCCCCATTCCCCTTACCCATCACTGAAACCTTTGCATTTTCTCTCCAGAGCACACATCTCTAACCCTTGGCTTTTCTCTCCTGCCCGATCTAAACCTCCTTGTCTCCTCTGTGTTTCTGCTCGTGCCTTCTTAGAGTGCACGCTCCGCAGAGCAACCCAGGTGGCCTTTTCAGAGTGCCGCTCTGATCATGTCACTCGCTGAAAACTCTTCAGCGGCTTCTGGCCCTTAGGAAGCATTCTGATGTCCGTAAGGGGCTTGCCAGGCCCGTTCTCCACTGCCGCCCCTCCCCACGCCCCTGCTGCTGCACCGACCCGGCTGGCTTCTTGGCCACTGCATGGCCCAGGCTCCCCGTGTCCCCCTGTAGGCTCTGGAGGTCAGCACTGCATCTTTAGAGCCCAGCACGGTGCTGAGCACACACAGGTCCTTAATGAACAGGTGAATGTTTGAGTCCGTGGTGGCCATCGCCCTTTGGATTTTTTTGTCTCACCATGAGTTTATAAGGAGCCGTGGTAGGTTTTGTGGCCAACTTTTTACAGAATCTTAACGAAGAGAACTGCTTCTGTGAGCATTTACCGTCTTCCAGCTATACCACGGGATGCTTTTCAGCAGGGGCCAGAGGATAACTCAGTGTGTGAAGGGGTGGGGGGGTGGGGTTGGTAGGAACTGCCCCGCACGCACCCCGGTACCCGTCTCTAGCTGGGAATCGCCTTGCAGGAATTGGGGCTCAGTATTACCAGATTTTGAATTTTTAAAACAGAATATGGAATTCCAGATTCTTATGTGTTAGCTCTAGACTTTGTTAATCATTGGCATGTAATTCACAGTCAAAAACAACAAACTTCTTGGGGCGCCTGGCTGGCTTAGTCCACGGAGCCTGCAGATCTTTGATCGTGGTGGTATGGGTTTGAACGCCACGCTGGGTGTAGATATTACTTAAAATTAAAATCTGAAAAAAAAAACAAAAATGAAAAAAACCAAACCAATTTCTTGCAAGTCAGCCAGTGAGTTGGGGCTGCATTTGACCTTTCTTCTGGGGTTGTGATCTTTACATGAAATTCTAATCTGGTTAACATTCTCTATTCTATTTTTATTTATTTATTAAAAAAATTTTTTTTTGACTATTTATTTTTGAGAGAGTGTGAGCAGGGGAGGGGCAGAGAGAGAGAATCTGCAGAATCTGCAGCAGGCTCCAGGCTCCAGGCTGTCAGCACAGAGCCTGCTGCGGGGCTCGAACCCACGAAGCGTGAGATCATGACCTGAGTTGAAGTCGGGTGCTTAACCGACTGAGCCACCCAGGCGCCCCAACATTCTCATTTTATAGATGAGTTAGCTGAGGCTGAAAGTAGTTGAATAATTTGTTTTAGGTAAAGGATCAGCAGACCTTTTCTGTGAAGGAACAGACGGTTAATGATTCGGGTTTGTGGAGCACAGGGTTTGTCACCAGGATCCAGCTCCACTGTGGTAGCATGAAAGCCACCAGAGACAGTAATACGTGAGGGGACAGGCGTGGTTGTGTGCCGGTGAGATGTCACAAAAACAGGTGCAGGCCCTGTGTGGCCAGGGGGCCAGCCTGTGGCGACCGTCCGTGGGTCTTGGCTCCAAACCCGCTCTGCCCCCCTTGTGGCCCCAAGCTTTGCTGCTCGGAGCCCTGTCCTCCGCTCAGGGCCGCACTTCCCTTCACCGGAACTTGGACTGCTTCTGAGGGGGCTTAACACTTGGGATGTGGGATCGCGGATCTTCCCAGGATCCAGAGAGAGGTAAACATTACTGTGTTTTCAAAGTGGGAACATCATTGTGGCCACTCCAGGCCGCCTGGAGGACATGTTCCGGAGGAAGGCCGAGGGCTTGGATCTGGCCAGCTGCGTGAGGTCCCTGGACGTCCTGGTGTTGGATGAGGCGGACCGACTTCTGGACATGGGGTTTGAGGCAAGGTACTGGACTGCGGGCGTCGGTGGCTTCGGGTGACCCTGGGCGACAAGGAGGGCAAATCGGAACTCCTGCGCCGTTGTGGGGCTCCTTTGAATTTCAGATCATTGGGTGGTTTGATCCTTAGTTTCTACCACACGGCTTACCTTCCAGTTCTACTTCTGAAGACGCATTTTCCTTCTGGTTTCTGGGAAAGTTCATGTGTGTGTGTTAAACAGCTTTTTTGGGATGTAATTCATATATTATACAATTCGCCTATTTAAAATGTGCAATTTAATGGTTTTTAGCCTCAAAAATATTTGTTCTCTCCTCTTCATCGCCCCACTGGGTAGCAGTAGAATTGTGTTCATGTGGGAGAAAGCTTGAAAACACGAGAGTGTATCTCATCCCCTGTACTCTTCCTATTGTTTTAAATACGTTTAGTGTCACGAAGAGGTATTTGTTGATTGTGCTGGTAAACGAGGCGTTGAGGCTGAGCCCTCTCTTTTAGCATCAACACCATCCTGGAGTTTCTGCCCAAGCAGAGGAGGACAGGCCTCTTCTCCGCCACCCAGACGCAGGAGGTGGAGAGCCTGGTGCGGGCTGGGCTCCGGAACCCCGTGCGCATCTCGGTGAAGGAGAAGGGCGCGGCGGCCAGCAGCACCCGGAAAACCCCGTCCCGCCTGGAGAACTACTACATGGTTCGTGCTCGGCGTTTTTCCTGATTCCTGCCCTCAGTCCTAATGCTGCCGGGGTCTGAGGTGCGCGGCAGCACTGCCTCTAGGGCCGCTTCCCGGAGGGTGGGGCTGAAATCAGGCCGCTCTCTAGGTCCTCACTGCTGACGCTTCTGGGCTGGGCTGGTAGTCAGGAGGCTGGCCTTGGCCTTTCCCAGGCAGAGGGCAGGTCCATGGGTAGTGTGCGGCCAGGACGGTGCCATGCGGCCCCAGGGGCACAGCTTGGCCTTGTCCCTCACTGATGGAACTAGAGGACTCACCTGAACAAAGGAGGCTCCGGCCCTGCCCCCCGCAGAGGTTGTTGGGAGGCGGATGTGTTACTAGTGCAGATGGCGGCCCTCCGGCCCGTGCGCAGTGCAGGCGAGTGCTGACGACGGTCGCTCCGGACACCGCAGGGCTGCCGCTGCGTCGCGTTCGCGCGTGTTCACTGCCGTGACTGCACAGCTGAGTGTGTGAGGAGAAATCCCTGACTGAGGATTTGGTTTTTGTGAAAACGGGGAATGCATGCAGACGGGTTTAAGCGGCTCTAATTTAGAGGCCTGAATGGAGTCTGTCTCCATGGAGGTCTTTCCAATTTTGTACATTCCTTCTGGAAACCTGTGTTCATCTTAGAGCAGTGATTTCTGAACCTGGGATATGCCAGAACCTCTTGGGCTCTTAAATAATAGGGATTCTTGGGTCCAACCTTGGGCCTACTGAATCTGTTTGCTGTGCCCAAGAATCTGCATTAACAGAAATCTACCCTGAGGGCACTTGGGTGGCTCCGTCAGTTAAGCGCCCAACCCTTGATTTTGGCTCAGGTCCTGATAGTGTGGGAGGTGCGCCGCGCACTGAAAGCACAGAGCCTGCTTGGGATTCTCTTCCTTCCTATTTCTCTTCCCTTCCCCCGCTCACACTTACTGTGTTTGTGTGTCTGTCTCTCTCTCAAAATAAACAAACACTAAAAAAACTCTTCCCTGAAGGGGTGCCCAGCTGGCTTAGTCGGTAGTGTGCTACTCTTGATCTTGGGGTCATGAGTTAAAGCCACATACTGGGAATAGAGCTCATTTAAAAAAACTACCCTGGAGATGGTCTTATAACTGGTGAGGTCCCTGTCTGTATGCTAGGATTTGGGGACAATTGGATTAAAAAATTTTTAAAGTAATCTCTACACCCAGCATGGGGCTTGAACTCACAACCCTGAGATCAAGAGTCGCATGTTGTACCCACCGAGCTGCTGGGTGCCCCTGGGGATGCTTGCATTAGATGTCTGTGTGTCTCAGTTACATGACTTTGTGACCTAAAAACAAAATCTTTTTTTAATGTTTCTTTATTTTCGAGAGACAGAGTGTGAATGGGGGAGGGGCAGAGAGAGAGGGAGACACAGAATATGAAACAGGCTCCAGGCTCTGAGCTGTCAGCACACAGCCCGACGCGGGGCTGGAACCCACGAACTGTGAGATCATGACCTGAGCCGAAGTCAGACACTTAATCGACTGAGCCCCCCAGGCGCCCCAGACTTTAAGACTTCTGTGTGTCAGCAGCACATGCTAATATCTATTCTGTGCTTGGTAGAGCGACTAATACACTGACGGAAGTGGGTTCTATTCATGGAGGGAATAGATTTCTTGACAAGGCGGAAACTGGAAATATCTATAATGGTTATTATTGTCAGTAAATTTGTTTATATTCTGTTGGTTTTCCTTCTTTGCAGGTATGTAAGGCAGATGAGAAATTTAACCAGCTGGTACATTTTCTTCGAAATCATAAGCAGGAAAAGCACCTGATCTTCTTCAGGTAACCCTCTGGATGCTGTGGTGGGACAGCCTGGGGTCCGGCCACACCCAGGATGTGTGGGTACATGCAACTGTAAGGTTTGGAATTCTCTCAGGAATGTTTTTGGCCACAAATAACTGAAAACCCAACTTTTGTGGCTCCATCAGGAGGCGTTAGTTTTCTCCCGTAGAAAGAAACCCAGAGGTTAGGCAGGTCCTGACACTGGGTTAGGTCTCCATGGTGTCCGGGTCAGTGTTTCTGTGACTGTCTGGCCGCCACTGTCCTGTCCGCTGTCCTGTGAGCACGGAAAGCTAAGGGGGAAGGGTAGCCTTCTCACCCAGGCTTTCTCGGAACCCCCTGCTCCCTCGCTGACTTGGGCTCACTTTATGGGCCCAAAGCGGGCCACTCACAGCCGCTTCCCTCAAGGGAGCAACGGAACCAAGTAGAGGGCGGGGAGGGAGGAGGTGGCGCCTGGTGCTGAAGGGCCAGCCCGGGGTCTGCCATGGGGGGGGTCCTGTCTTGGTGTCAGGGAGGTTTTGGATTTAGAGCCAGAAGATGTTGGTAGCCGTTCTCCCCACTGCGTCTGGTGCTCGCCGCCTCCCCCCACCCAGCAATGGAAAGACCCAGCTGGTCCCGACCTCTGAGCCGGCTCTCCCCTCGCAGCACCTGCGCCTGTGTGGAATACTATGGAAAGGCCCTGGAGGCCCTGGTGAAGGGTGTGACGATTATGTGCATTCACGGGAAGATGAAACACAAGCGCAACAAGATCTTCCTGGCGTTCCGCAAATTGCAAAGGTGGGTTGGCTGCCTCGAGGTCACCCTTCGCTGTGGCTCTTCTCGGCCTGAGATCCTCTTTCTCGTCTGCCCCGGTGACCGCACCTGCCCCGGGAGGTCTTCGGTCTACAGGAGCGGGGACCTGTGTGTTGTGTTCGCTCCTGGATTCCGGGTGTCCGGGTGTCAGGCCCGGCACAGGATGGGTGGAGAGGGCGGTGGGAGCTGTTCCCTGGGTGACCCATGGGGGACACTCGCATCTCCGTGACTAATTGGCTCTGCAGATAAGTAACGTTTTGCTGCTTTTCTTAACCGTTGAGCCTCCTGGCCGTTTTCTGTTTCTTCCTGGCTGTGTTGGTAACTGCACTCTTCTAGGCAGAGAGACGGAAAGGACCGCTGCACTTCAGGATTAGACGTGACAGGTTTTTGGTTTCAAACAGAAGTACGCTGATCAAAAATCCTTTCACGGTCTCCTCCCTCCGGTTTTCGTCGGGAATTTGTGAATTCCTTACTATCCTTAGGAGGAGGGAAGTCAGTGTTACTACCAACTACTTCTGCGAGAGATTCTGGAACCTGTGCTCCTGCCCCGTCACCATCCAGGCCGGTACAGACTGACGGTGGCCTCCTCACTCAGACCGGTGTTCTCTCATTTCCTAGCGGGATTTTAGTGTGCACGGATGTCATGGCCCGAGGAATAGATATTCCTGAAGTAAACTGGGTTCTGCAGTACGACCCTCCCAGCAGCGCAAGGTACAGTGTGACAGACTGTCGTCCTGTCGGGAACTGGGCCCCACAGATCCTGAGGAAGATACGCGTACTGATGGTCATGGGAACGTCATTTTAAATACCAAAAATGGGCAGACAGGTGAACTGTCACTGGCGCGTCAAAGTAGTGATGCCGTATTATGCAGCAGTTCAAGTTATTTTCACATACTTTTTAAAGTTCCCGCGTGGACGCACGTGATGGAACGCTTCAAGGACAGGAACTCCTTGTAAGTGCTCCCGCACGTGCTAAGGTGCTGGCCAACAGGACCCCGAGCCACAGTAGTTGTTACCTCTCGGTGGAGGGCTCCAGGCCTGTTCTCTGCTCTCGCCTCCCAGTTTCCTCCCAGGACTGTGTTTTTACTGTGTCATCAGCCGGGCATACGTGTAGTTTTCTGGTTCACGTTAAGTGTCTTACACGATCCCGTCTGGTTGAACTGCCAGCTCTGGTATTTCTAGCACTAGTGAGGGGCAGGGTGGGTGTGAGCCGTGCACCCCGCTGCCCTCACGTGGTGACCACGTGCCCGTCCTGTGTTCACAGCGCCTTTGTGCACCGCTGTGGCCGCACGGCCCGCATCGGCCACGGTGGCAGCGCGCTCGTGTTCCTCCTTCCCATGGAAGAGTCCTACGTCAATTTCCTTGAACTTAACCAAAAAGTAAGCGGTCCCCCTTTCCCATCCAGGATGCCCAGTCACGGGATGGATTCCTGGTAAACTTGTTTCCAGGCAGGCTGTCCAGAACTTCGATGAGGGGTCGCAGACTCACGGGCCAGGCTGGCTGCAAGGCCGTGGGAGGCGCCAGCCCCCTCAGCTCGGGCTCCCGCTGCGTCAGTGCGCGGGGAAGCAGACCTGGCCTTGGATGCTTTCCAACCAGAAAGCAGGATTGTTACGTACAATTAAAATTTTCCTTAAAAGTGTCGGACCAAATAAGACACGGGAACTTGGGTGTCTAGGCCTCTGATTAAAGGTTAGGATGAGCTGTTTTGCTCTGGGTGCACCGGCACCGGCCCTGAAGGGGGGTTGCGGGGGTGAAGGGACCCCAGCCGCAGGAGGTGAATGCGTTGTCTGTGCGCAGTGCCCCCTGCAGGAGATGAAACTCGAGAAGAACACAGGGGACCTCCTTCCAAAGCTCAGGTCCATGGCCCTGGCTGACAGAGCGGTCTTTGAAAAGGGCATGAAAGCCTTTGTGTCGTACGTCCAGGCGTACGCAAAGCACGAATGCAGCCTCATCTTCAGGTTAAAGGGTAAGTTGGACTTCTCCTGATTGTGTCTCCTCCAGCAGCTGATGGTCTTGCAAGTACTACAGGCGTGGGACTGCTTTGTTTTACACAAACACTAGCTGGGTGTGCACAGGGTTAATGTTTTTCTAAACATTTAAAAGAAGTCTTCCTAGGGTTTGCGCAGACAGAATAAACTGGCTGAGTATTCCTTTTCAGCAAAAATGTAATTTTAATTCTAATTAAAATGAACCCACTAGATCATCTGGCTAGAAGACTGTTACATTGGGGGCGCTTGGGGGGGCTCAGTTGGTTGAATATCCGACTTTGGCTGGGGTCATGATCTCGTGGTTCATGAGTTCAAGCCCTGCATCGGGCTCTATGCTGACAGCCTGGAGCCTGCTTCGGATTCTGTGTCTCCCTCTCTCTGCCTCTCCACTGCTTGTGCGCTCTTTCTCTCTCTCAAAAATGAAATAATTAAAAAAAAAAGGTTACACTGTTAGGCATCTTTCTTGGGATCTTGGGTTGGTGCTTATAATCCTCTTTTGGGTGTGCTAACTCTGACGTTCTGGTTTGATTAGATCTTGATTTTGCTAGTCTCGCCCGAGGGTTTGCCCTGCTGAGGATGCCCAAGATGCCAGAGCTGAGAGGAAAGCAGTTTCCAGATTTTGTGCCTGCAGATGTTAACACAGACACCATTCCATTTAAAGATAAAATCAGAGAGAAGCAAAGGCAGAAACTACTAGAGCAACAAAAAGAGAAAAGAGAAAATGAAGGGAGAAAAAAATTCCTAAAAAATAAAGCGTGGTCAAAGCAGAAGGCCAAAAAGGAGAAGAAGAAAAAAATGAATGAAAAAAGGAAGCGGGAAGAGGTACGGTGTTTTCTTTCTTAAGCACTCAGCTGAGAATTCTGAATGAATTTTACTAAAATAACGTCTTTTAGTAGGAGTTGCGTGGGGGCTCCCTGTCCGTCTGTCCTGGTGGGACCGGGGTGGGCGTGTGCTGCTGCTGGTGGGCACGTTGCTGAGGAGGTCGGTGGTTTGTCGGTCTCCACTTAGGGCTCTGATATCGAAGACGAGGACATGGAGGAACTCCTTAACGACACGAGGCTCTTGAAAAAGTTTAAGAAAGGCAGGATTACTGAGGAAGAATTTGAGAAGGGGTTGTTGGCAAGTGGCAAGAGACCAGTCACCACCACGGTGGACTTGGGGGTCCCCGCCCGGGAGCAGGACTGCTGACGCCGGCTTCGGGGCGCGGGGAGCGCGGCCAGCGGGCCTGGCGCGGCCCACGCTCGGCCCACGCTCGCCTCCGCGCCGTGCTGGAACTTCACACCCAGGAAAGCTGTTGTCCGGAATGGGGGAGGGGATTTCACACCGTGAATGTTGTGTTAAAACAAAACCACACCGGCCTTGGGGCGCCTTGTTTGGTTGGGTGTCTGACTTCAGCTCGGGTCATGATCTCACAGTTTGTGAGTTCAAGCCCTTCGTCGGGCTCTGTGCTGACAGCTCGGAGCCTGGAGCTGCTTCAGATCCTGTCTCTCTCTCGCTCGCTCTCTGCTCCTCCCTCATTTGTGCACGTGTGCGCTCTCAAAAATAAGTTATTAAAAAACCCCACAACTCCCCCACGCTGGCCTCTAAGTGTAACAAGAGTGTGAGACTCCTGGAGTGTAAACACGTCAGCGTGTATGTTGACGGGGCAGCTACGGAACTGATTCTTCTATGGCTATTTTTATACTTACTTTCTAACATAAAGATACGGAGGTAAACTTGATTTTTGGCTTTTTAAGGCTCTTTTGTGTTTTGGTGCATCTGACCTTCCTGGGTGTCCTTCCCCCTGGACTTTAGTCATCTCTTTGAGGGACTGCACAAAACGCCTGCATGGGGGGGCGGGTGCTGGGGTTCCTTCTGCAGAAGCGTCCCCTCCGCTGTTTTGTGGGGGGGTATCGGAAAGACCAAAGAAGCAAATCCTAATCTGGGGAAGAAATTAGGCCTTGTGTCGAATAGACGGTTTCCTTCCACCCGCCGGTCGAGCGCGTGAACGTGGCCGTGGCGGCCTCGCCATGACGGCCTGGGCCGCGGGGAGCTCTACGGACTGACGCCGCAGCGTCTCAAAGCCTCTCATGAAATTTATTTGAAAAGATGCTCAATTTGTCCCCAAGCACAATTTTAAAAAGCTGTTCAGGCACAAACCCATCTAAAGGAGACTCACATCTTTCACAGATGCAGACTTTCAGTCTGTGAATGTTCTGGAAGGTCTTCATACGTGATGAGCCACGCAGGCTACTCCTGCTACATGCTGTTTCTGCCTTCCTTGCGTTCTCTTGCTGGTTTCCGTTCTGCGGCTGGGGGACCCCCGAGCCCCTGAGGGGATGGCAGTCCCGGGCTGGTGGTCACCGCCGGAAGCCTGAGGAGCACTGAACACGGTTCCCGGCCTTTCTCACCAGGCACGCACGTCACGTGTGTCCGGGCAGCTGTCCGGCCCTGCGGGGGCGCCTGGCCGCGGTCAGGGAGGCCTGCGTTCTCAGGCCTGCATCTCTGTAATTGATGCTTTCAGCAAATCAGCCTGGAGCGCAGGGGAGAAGGGAGGGGGGCTTGGGCAGGGCTTTCACTGGATAAGTAGCCAATGAAATACCATCTAATTTGTATTTCTGGAAATCAGAAGGTGTTTGGAAACCATAAGCACAATTCAGGTTGGGTTTATGGAAACCATGAACACATTTTAGATGGGGCTGAAATGAATAAAAAGTTCTTGAAGTTTTAGGTCCTTAGTCCATAAGTCTTCACTAAAGAAAAAAAATCAGTTTTAGGAGCGCCTGGCTGACTCAGTTGGTGGGTACGCGACTCTTGATCTCAGCGCTATGAGTTCGAGCCCCACACGGGGCGTAGAGGTTACTTAAAAATAAAACCTGAAGAATTCAGTTCTGCCTGACTCGCCGAGTCAAGAGGCTGCCCCCCCCGCCCCGGTCCATGGGCCCCGGTCACAGGTACAACTTGATGAGCTCGTCGCTGACTGCTGAGGGGGTCAGCACCCCCAGGTCTGTGAAGAGCAGTGTAATCAAGGAAGGGGAGGTGTAGTCGACCCACGGGTGCTCCTCTTTGAGGTCCTGTTCGGTCTGCACGGACTTCAGAGTGTCTGCCTTATACTGAGGAGAGACAAGGGGAGAGAGCATGCGTCGGTTTTCCCCACACGCAGGGCTCCGACCCGGCGTGGCCCGAGCGGCCAGCGCGCTGGCTGAAGGGCTCCCTGAGGACGCCAGAGGCCACCGCACGGCGCCTGGGGAGGAGGGCAGGTGCCCGGGGCGCCAGCGGCGGGCGGCCTGCTGGCCAACGGCCTCCGTCTCCTGGAAACCCAAACCGCATCTGCCCTCACTGGCGGGCTGCCTTCATTCCTCCAAACCTTCGAGAGAACGGTTCACGCTCCTTACGCAGCCCGTGCTGAGCTTTCCCCTGGGGGGGGCCCCGGAGCCGTCAGGGTGCGTTCACGTGGTACTCACATCTCGCTTTACAGGCAGCTGAGTCCAGGGCGACAAACGCGAGCGTGTGCCCCTGGTCACGTGGTTGTGAAGTGGGGGAGAAGGGTTGTGAAGTGGGGGAGAAGTCCAAAGCCTGGACTCACCCGTCTGCTTTCCCTGCCTCCTCGTGCCCCCTCGGGTGTGTGAGAGAGACTGACACAAATTCTGGGGACAAGTGGGTCTCTCTGTCTCTGGGCTGAACCCGTAACTGATCTTTGCATCTGAGGCACTGGAGAAAACGGAAATGTTCTTACATTGCTTTTCCCCGAAGGTTTCAGTTTAAACTCAGATACCCCCCTTCAAATATGTAAAAAAAAAAAAAAAACCCAAAAAGCAAAACTCTTGCCTTAAATTTATCTGGGACATCTTGCTGGTTGAGTGGGAAGAGCCGCACAAACTTGAAACTTTCTGCAACCACGTAAAAGGGCTTGTTCTGGGCTTTGGCGCACACGGCCATCTGGTTGGTTCCGATCTGGAGGGTCAGAGAAAATGCAGAAGGATGAGATCTCATAGCATGTTTGAAAGTGTGTGACGCATTCCTTAATATATGTAATTCTGGCCTCAGAATTAAAGATCTTTTAAAAAAGATGGCAGCACGGGGCGCACGAGTGGCTCAGTCGGTTGAGCGTCCGACTTTGGCTCAGGTCATGATCTCATGCCTTGTGAATTCGAGCCCCACATTGGGCTCCCGGCTGTATTCAGATCCTCGGTCTCTCTCTCTGCCTCTCCCCTACTTGTGCACACTCTCTCAAATAAATGTAAAAAACAAAAAAGGCCAACAGCACAGACATTTCTCTAAAGATACACACGCACACGCTCAAGAGATGCTCAGGGTCTTCAGCCCTTAGACAAACGCAGTCAAAACCACCACGAGCTCCCACTGCACACCCACTGGGGGCCAGAATGGGAAAACCAAAGTAGCGAGCTGGCAAGGCGGGAGAGAAGCTGGAACCCTTGTGCACCGCTGAGGAGAGTGCGAAACGGTGTGGCTGCTGTGGAGGCCGGGGGTCCTCAAGAAGCTGCACACAGAACTACCACGTGACCCGGAAACCCCGTCATCGGTGTGTCCCCGAAGGAACTGCAAACAGGACTCCAGTGGGTGACTGTGCACCCGCGTTCGTAGTAGCGCTGTTCCCAAGGGCCAAGAACGTAGCAGCGACTCGAGTGGATGCGAACGGGGGGGTGAGCAAACGCGGCCTGCGCACAGCCATGCAGGAGGACAGAGCACTGACACCTGCCACAGCACGGATGGACCCGGCAGCCACGCCGAGCGAGGTCACGCCACCAACGGTCACTCGAAGCCTTCATGTTCCATGTATTTCACCACACAGCGCGTGGAACAAACGACCGTGAAGCCCTCCCAGGGGAAGCAACAGACAGAGAAGTGTTACCACCACGCTCTCCTGATGTCAGAGACGCCCAACTAGAAAACATCAAACCAGCCAAACCCAATTCAAACATGTTTTGAGAAAAAAATGAACTGCATTCTCGTGGTTTACAAAGATCAAAGACAGGTGACCAAACTCTGGCCCGTCAGTGGCCCATGGGGACCGGGAGGCCATCTGATGCAGTGGGGAAGTCTGCTGCGGACACAGGACCTGACGGAGCCGTAACACCCAACGCCGCCGGCAGCTGGGTCGGCGACCCCGCAAGGACTGTGCAGAAGCCATGTTCTTACCTTGTTAATGATGCCCCCGTTTTCCACAACTCCTTCAGCACCAACTATGACAAGGTCCACCTTCTCCATGATGTAGCTGAAGAAGTTAAGAAAAATTATGTTCTGTTTTCTTGGCTCTTATTAGCATCATCACCTGCCAAGATTAATATCCCACTTTGGGCGCGGTGAGCTGCTCTCGTAACTCTTCAGGAGAGCACCTACCCTGTGTCGCACCACACCCTGGCCCCCTTCCCAGTTCTGCACGCCGCCACCCGTGTGCGGACACGTGTGTGCGGAACCCGACCCGGCGCTGGTTCTCAGTACCCGTGCGCCTCTGTCTTCTCATCTACTTCGATATGAGCTCAGTCATGTAAGCTCCAGACTTCAGCTCAGGGCGTGATCTCACGGTTCATAAGTTCGAGCCCCACGTTGGGCTCTTGCTGAAAGCTGAGAGCGTGGAGCCTGTGTGTGGTGTGTGTCTCTCTCTCTGCCCCTCACCTGCTTGCGTTTTCTCTCTCTCTCTCAAAAATAAACAAACATTAAAAGTTTTTTTAAATGAAAAGAACAAGGGAAAAAAACAAAAAACCCTTTATATATATAAAAAAACCTTTCCGGTAGGGTGAAGGCCAATTTATCTTTGAAAATAAGCAATTGTGTACAATTCTTCAAAGTGCTTACATTTGAACGCATTCCTAACTGCCTTATGTGTTTTCTTTCTAAGAGATTATTAGTCCTTTTCTTTTTTTTTAATTTTTTTTATAGTTTATTTTTGAGACAGAGAGAGACAGAGCATGAATGGGGGAAGGGCAGAAAGAGAGGGACACACAGAATCTGAAGCAGGCTCCAGGCTCTGAGCGGTCAGCACAGAACCCGATGTGGGGCTGGAACCCACGAACCATGAGATCGTGACCTAAGCCGAAGTCGAACGCTTAACCGACTGAGCCCCCCAGGCGCCCCAGTCCTGTTTTCTTCTGTGAGGTGCACCGTCAGTTCTTGGAGTGTGCCCTTAGTTTTAGAAGTGCAGTTGCACAGGTAAGTCAGAGAACCCCAGAGCGCCCGAGGCCAGCCCACGCCTTCCGCTGACGAGGGAGCATGGACCGTGTGCGCTGACCGTAACCCAACCTGTGCACCTCGTTCTTAGGATGCCCCCTACGACTACGGTCCCTACAGCGCTGTCTCCCGCATACGCTATCGAGACCTTATCACGTGCTTGCTGGTTTAGTGCAGCCACCAATGCAGAAGCAGGACGTTACCCAGCGCAGCTTTATGAATGGACTCAAACCTCCGCTCCGGAAACCCTGCTCCGAGCCCATCCCCACGGTGGGTGAGGAAAAGTAACTGAGGTTGGGAAGACAGGGACTTACCCGACGGCCGCATCTAGCACCACAGTGACGGGGACGTTGAGGTGGCAGAGAGCTTTGGCCATTTTCTTCCTGGAAAGTGACATTTTGAGAACATTAGAGAGTCCAAGAGAGTCCCATGGTGGCGTTAAGATGAATCACTTAATTTGGGCGACATATCGCGTTGGCTTGAAACTCGGTTCATGTTCACAGATTAAGGGGCACGTCCCAAGATTCTGGACTAAGGAAACAGAATTTGGGTTCCTTAGAAGGAAGTATGTTTTAGGCAAATGAGATTCTTGGGGACTCTGGGTTAGAGATGCAAATTCAGAAATAAAGGACCAAGTTTTTCCTTTAATTATCTTCTGGAGAGAGATGTGAATTCTCTCTTCCTCAATACAAATGTTTCCACAGACATATTTAGTTGCTGTTCCTTTGGTTTAACGACTTAATGAAACCGCTGGATCCTGTACTGAGGCCGACTGCAGTTCCACCGCCATGTCCCCTCGGGGACAGGGACAGGCGCAGTCGAAGGCTATGCTGACCAAGTGGCAGGCTAGGGCCACGTTCTGGGTCTTCCTACACAGGCGCCCCTCCTGTCTGCTCTTTAAAATGACTGCCGGGGGCGCACATCGTGGCTCAGTTGTTAAACATAACCCTTGATGTCGGCTCAGGTCATGATCTCACAGTTCATGAGTTTGAGTCCTGTGTCGGGCTCTGTGCTCACGGCATGGAACCTGCTTGGGATTCTGTCTCTCTCTCTCCCCAACTCCCCAAAATAAACAAACACTAAAAAAAAAAAAAAAAGACCGCTGGGCACATAGCCCCACGGCGCGATACTTGCCCTGATAAATCGGGCTGGGACTCGGTAATGTACACCCGGAAGCGCTTCTTGGCCGCCACGGCCGCCTCCAAAACCCTCAGGACCACTCTGGAGTAGGCGTGAGTCAGTATCCGCTGTGGACCGAGAAAGAAGCGTCACGACGGCCTGCTCCACAGCGATCACCCCGCTCCCGGCCCCTCTACCGCACCTTCCGGCACCCGAGGCTCCCCCGCCCTTTCTCACAAGTCGGCTGTAGGCGGAGGGCTTGGCCGGCACACGTGTCGTGGGCCCTCTCTTCCCACAGCGAGTGCGGGAGCGGAGTCTCCGCGGGGTGTGGCCCACCATGGGGTGTGGCCCACGAGAACAGAAGTCTTTCTATCTGAAGACTCTGGTTTCCTATCTCTAAGACGCGGTTTGCACACTCAGGCCCACAGGCACCACACGGTGCGTGAAGACGTGCTGGGGGTGGGGGTGGGGGCGGGGAGGGCGGCAGCAAAGAGGAGAGACCAGGCTCCAACCGTTGTCACAATGGCCCCCCTATTATAGCCAGATCATTGATTTTTCTTGAAAATCCAAGATTTAAGTGTTGGCTCACCTCATTGTTTTTAATTTATCAACACTACTCGGGTGAACACACCTATTTGTGGACCGGATATAACATACACTCGCTCACCTGTGTTCTAGGGAACAGACTACACGGTTCTGTGTGATGCAAGGTGGATGGACACGCGCCCCAGCTCCTTTCTGGGCCTCTCCCGAGAACTCGTGAGAAATGCAGATTCTCAGCATCCCCCGCCCCCCCACCCCCGAATCAGAATCTGCATTGAGGAAGATCCCCAGGTGGGTCATCTGCAGTTCGAATGTGGGCAGCTCTGCTCTGGATTTAGTCTCAGCTGGCACGGATGCGGGGGGCCTCACACGTTCCAACCACCAGAGGGCGGTGTGGCGGGAGGGGCAGACCGAAGCCACAGGCGGTCGGTCATAATCTCGCCTCCACTTGACCAGTAGTGTCTTTGTCTGCAGCCGGCGGTTGTGCGAGTTCTGCTTCCATCTATTACACGTTTACTGAGTAACAAGCTTCAGAGGTTGGGAAGGGGACAATAAAACCGAGGACAAGATTTCAGAGTCAAAATGCAAGTAAATGCTTTTATGGTCCGTGGAGGCCTGGCCGGCAGAAGAGGGACGCCGTGGGAGAGGCGTCGTAAAAGTTTTACGGCCCTTTGCTGGGGACCAGCTTCCCCTGCAGCTCCGGGCTCGGTGAACCGATGCGCCCTGGCAGCGCTGAAACAGCACTGGGGGTGAGCCGACAGACGCCAGCCCAAGCCAGGGCTCCCCGTCACCTTGAACCAGTGCCAAGGGCTTGATTTCGACTTAGTACATATCCAATAATGGAAATGCTTCCTTGGTCAGACATCTTATTAAAATCAAGAGCCGTCCACGCTGCCCAGGGCTCTTCTCCACCTGTTTAACATGGCGGCCTCGACAACCACGTCTACACTGCGCGTCGTGCTGACTGCGTGCCAGGCAGAGCGCAGCGTCCTTAGATCCTCTCAGCGCCTCCTCGCACGACAGCCTGATGAGGTATGTGCTGTGGCCACTGCCTTTATTTACCATGAGCAGCACAGAGAGGTTAAGTAACTTGTCCAAGGTGACACAGCACCTAAGTGGCACGGGAGGGATTTTGCCCCAGGAGCCCAACTCCAGGATCCTTGCTCCCAGTCACAGGTGCGATGAACATGTACTCACCGCCCCGTCTTTGATGAAAGTGTGGCACAGGTCTGCGATCTTCCTCCTCGATAGGGAGATTCTCCTGAGGAAAAGTTCTCCCCGCTCAATCATGATCTTTTTACATTTCGAGTAATCCTGGGAAGAAAAGAGCGAAGTGAGGGGAAGGGCGGTCCAGGGGTCTGTGCAGCCGACACAGGAGGCGGCGGGTGGCCCGGGGGCGGCGCCTACCGAGTACTCCAGGGAGGTGAGGCTGATGAAGCGCAGGAAGAGCTCGCCGCCCGAGGACACGGCCACCGAGGAGTCCACGCCACACAGCGTCTCTATGGCGCTGGTGAGGTTCGCGCGCAGGCCCTGGATGGTCTCCCCTGCATCGGGCACACGAGGAACAGGAAGTTCATTTAAGCGTCACAGCCCCTTGGTGGGTCTGTGATTCACTCCTTGATTCACCCAGCGCTCCCCAAACACATCCCGTATGCTCGAGACACATCAGCGGGCGCACAGACGGGTCCCTGCCCTGTCGGGACCCCTCCCTGGTGGAAGAGGCAGCCAGTGCACGAACACACGAAGACACAGGTCACAGACCGAAGGAGGACAGAGAAGGGCGGACTGAGGAGAAGGGTGGGGCTGCTCTGGAAAGAGCTAACGGGCATGGCCTCCGGAGGGGAGGCCGGTGAGACTGAGGCCTGGCCACCCAGACCCAGCAGGAAGGGTTACAGGTGCAGGCTCCCAACTACAGAAAGAGCCTGAGATCGGGACAAACTTGATATGACAGAGAGGCCCCCAGGGCTGAGGACGGCCTGGAAGGAAAGGAAGCAGGAGTGGCAGAGGAGGTGCGCGAGGCGGCTCAGGCAGCGCTTAGGTGTGACCGTCGGTGCAAGGGGAAGACCCCAGAGCCTGTTTCAGACACATGTCCCTAGGCCAGCCCTTCAGGTGGAAGAAGGCACTTTTATTGTTGTTGTTAATTTGCTAATACCAGATAATCATGCTCTACCAAGAACTCACGCTTAGGACGCCTGAATTAGGTGATCACGATGTATGACACTAACACTAGAATTTATTCCAGAGAATTCTTTGTAGCAACTGCACAAATTCTGGCACACGGCAGAAACTCAACCAGTACTTATAAAGCTGAGCTACTGCTGTAATCCAAGCTTCATGGTTGACTTGATAGAACATGCTCACTCCTGGGGCGCCTGGGAGGCTGAGTCAGTTAAGCATCTGACTTCAGCCTAGATCCTGATCTCACAGTTCATGGGTTTGAGCCCTGCATTGGGCTCCACGCTGATGGTGCGGAGCCTGCTTGGGATTTTCTCTCTCCTCTCTCTGTCCCCTACCCTTTCAAAATAAATAACTAAACTTAAACAAATGAATAAAAACCATGGTCACTCCTGATTCACTCCCTTATGAAAGGGAATCCATTTAATGATGACTGGAGGGTTCTCGCCAGGTGAAAAGGAAGACTGAAGGGCGCCTGGGTGGCTCAGTCGGTTAAGCGTCCGACTTTGGCTCAGGTCATGATCTCGAGGTTTGTGAGTTTGAGCCCCTGTGTCAGACTCTGTGTTGACAGCGTGGAGCCTGGAGCCTGCTTCCGATTCTGTGTCTTCCTCTCTCTCTGCCCCTCCCTCCCTCTCAAAAATAAATAAACATTAAAAAACAAAACAAAAGGAAGCCGGAAATGAAGGAGGAGCTGAGCTTGGAGCCGCATCACCCTGCGGAGGCCCACACGCATTTTCACGTTCTACCTTCTCATAGTTATTAGACGATTTTCCTAACACCCAAAGTGTTCGTGTCCGACCCCCCTCACCTTTATCTCTCTTCAAGAACTCCAGTAAAGTCCGGATGGCAGCTACTGCTGAGGCCATGTCAGGGTCTTCTTTCATCTGAGACTTAAAATACTCAATCAACTCTGGGAAGGAACAAAAAAGCAATTCATCAAATTCATTTAGCAGGATGTAAGAGCAGAGACCTTTTCACTTAGAAACAAATTAATTTTAAAAACACTTTCTTTTCAGGATGTTTCGCTTAAGGGGCATTATAAATGTTGACAGGAATACAGATGACACCACTTGAGTATTTACAAGCTCTCTTTCTCGTTTTCCGAAAGCTACCTGTGAATAATGGCATAAAATTTAAGCACCACCAAATGATAGTGGAAGGTCCCCTTTAACCTGGACTCCAAGTCGTGGGCGAATTCCAGAGTCAACCTCTCCTGACAGTCCGTGCTAATTCAAGCCTGTTCACCTACTTACATATTTACATCTCCCTCTTATTTTCTTAAATGAGAAGTATCATACATGTGGGCATGCCCTTGTACTTCCAAAATAAAACACCCCGATAACCATACTGGACGAGCACATCAAATATACCCTTTAAAAAATTCCAGGGGTGCCTAGTGGCTCTGTGGGTTAAGCGTCAGACTTCGGCTCAGGGCATGGTCTCAGCGTTGGCGAGGTCCAGCCCCGCATCCGGCTCTGTGCTGACAGCTCGGAGCCTGCTTCGGATTCTGTGTGTCCCCCTCTCTCTGCCCCTCCTCTGCTCACTCTCTCTCTCAAAACTAAACATTAAAATTTTCTTCTAAATTTCCAGCACCAGATCCAATAAGGCAGGGACTCTTATTCATACTTTACATATGAGGAAATCAAACTGCGGAGACCTGCACCCCTGGCCCAAGTCTCCCCTTCTTGGAGGAGGGTACTGGAAGCTGCTGGGAGAGGACGCTCCGGGGATGCCCTGGGGACCCAGCCCCTGGCTACAGCGGCAGCGAGAGCTGATTCAGCTCCACATCCAGCCGGGCAGCCGAAGCTTGGAAAGGGACTTCTCGCAGACTCAGCCCGGGCGTGGGGGGTTGCAGGGGCCCCTGCGCGGCTCCGCGTTGGGCTCGGCGGGCCCTGCCCGACCCGACTTACCGTTGTCGTCCATGGTGGCCTGGGGACCGGCGCCGCCCGCGCTGCTGGGACGCGTCCCACGACAGGCGCGGCTCGCAACCGCCGAAACTGTCAGCACGCAGCCCGGCTCCACACTCCACTTCCGGCGCCTTGGGGGCGGGGCCGCGGGGACGGCGCGCGGCCGGGGCGGGGCCGCCCTGCGTCACGCTGCGGCGCCGGAAGTGGCGGTGCTCAGGGCCGGGAGGAGGACTTGCCGGCTGGCTGCCTGGCCTTTGGGGGATCCTGGCCGCCATGGTGTCCGACGGTGAGGGCGGTGCCGGGAGGGACCCTCCGACCCCGGGACTGGGCGGCCTCGGCCTGGCCAGGACCACTCAGATGGAGCGTTATTTTGGGGGCTGGGTGCAACCTGTTAGGTCTTTAGGGGAGTAGCAAGTGTATTCATTTACCCAGTAAATATTTCTGAGTGGCGTCCCGTGTGCCAGCCGTTCCGTTATGCGCTGGGGAATACTGCAGAGGGCATGACAGACAAGGGCCCTCGGGGAGGGAACAGTGCAGTGGGCGAGGCAGACTGTAGGCAAGTAAATAAGTAATTTCGAAGAGGTGCGACGACAATGTACTGGGATAGCCGAGCATTTATTTACTTTAGATAGGAACTCCGGTACTGAAACGGAGTCTTGAATGACTATGCAAAGGCCCTGAGGCAGTTGAGCCACTACATTACACTAAGATAGAAAACGGGGAACTTAAGGGTAGAAACGGTGGAGAGACTTTCATTCACACATTAAACTACCAGTTACAGAGCCTGATGTCTTAGAGAAGGGAAAAAGGAGACCAGGGTGGTGGGGGCGAAACGAGCTAGAAAGATGAGATCCAGAGAACTAATCGGATGTACGACCTTTGTGGGCCAAGGTAAAGAGGTTGAGCTTTGCTTTTAAGTGTAATATGAAGCCATGGTAGGGTCTTAAGCAAAGAATTGCTATAGTGCGAATTATAACTTTAAAGGGTCACTTTGGCTTCTGTGTGGAGATGGAACTGTGGGAGCAAGAGTGAAAACTGAGCATTTGGAGTCTAACAACTGCCCATACTTCCTTTATCTTTTTTTTTTTAATGTTCATTTATTTTTGAGTGAGAGAGACAGAACACAAATGGGGGAGGGTTAGAGAGAGAGGGAGACACAGAATTCTAAGCAGGCTCCAGGCTCCAAGCTGTCAGCACAGAGCCCAGCGTGGGGCTGGAAGTCATGAACAGTGAGATCATGACCTGAGCTGAAGTCAGACACAACCCACTGAGCCTCCCAGGAGCCCCTGTGTCTTTTTAATCCATCCCACAAGGCTGTGAGAGAGGCAGGCCTGGCATGGCCCAAAGAAGGAAAACTCACAGGGCAGTGCACGTGTTCGGATACCCCTCTCTCCTGACAGGCAGCACTTTGTCTTTGTCTCAAGCTTCGGGTAGTGGCAAGGAGTGACCTTGAGAGTTGTGGGATGACCTTGAGAATAGTGGAGCACGAGGCCAGAGGAGTGTGGGCTTAGGGGTGGAGGAGTGAGGGCCTGGGAAAGACTGTTATTTAGAGCTGCTTCTGTGCTGGTCATTTGTGTGTCTGTGTGTGTGTGTGTGTGTGTGTGTGTGTGTGTGTGTGATCTGCCTGAATTATTTCATACCAGGGTGAGCAGAAATCCTGGTGGTGTCAGGAGTCCGGTCTAGACCATTCTGGACTAGAGTTAGCAGAGCGGGCAAGAGAGAGGAGAAACACGGCTCCCTGTAAAACAAGACAGTGCGAGGTGTCATTAAAAGAGGCTCGGAAGTGGACAGTGGGGTGTTAAGCTCGTCCAGCAGATCTGTCTTCGTAGCCGAGGGTTTGTTACTTGCCAGCCGGCCATGCGACTTAGAGCAAGGTCCTTTCATTTGTGAAACAGGAATGCCGTACTTCATGTCTTCTAGGACGGTGCTGGTCATGAGATGTGCTTTTGTTTAGGACACCACTAAGAAACGTCACCAGCCTTCACTGCAAGATGCCATCCTGCTTTTTAGCAACTGTTAAGTGTTTAAAAAAAAAAAAAGGAGCACTTGGGTGGCTCTGTTGGTTAAGTGTCTGACTCTTGATTGTGGCTCAGGTCACGATCTCACGCTTTGTGGGTTCGAGCCCCGCATGGGGCTCTGCTTGCGTCATGGAGCCTGCTTGGGATTCTTTGCCTCCCTCTCTCTCTGCCCCTCCCTTCCTAAAAAAATAAATAAGTAAACATTAAAAAGAGAGAGAGAGAGAGAGAGGGTACATGTTATAACTAATGAAAGATGGTAGTAACGTTTCCCTTAGCTGATTAGCGTGGAAGGTAGTTATAGGATTAGGTGTGCTGGCGACTGGTGCACAGCTGGCATTTCTGTTCTCCGATGGGGGGACAGGACCTGTTGGAAGACCTGAGGACCTTTCTTGGAAGAAAGAGGTAGAGTCTAGGGCTTTGAAGAGTAAGTAGGATTTGGATATGTGAGCGGAGCTCTCCTGGTACAGGAGGTGGGACTGCTGGAAGGTGTGGGGGCGGGAAAGGGGTTACTGCTTTTTCTATTAAGTGAGCCTCCTGGCTTTTGTGTAACGGCAAGTACTTCCGGGTTTGTGTCTCTTTCATACAAATTCAGTTAGCATTTAGACTCCTTGAGGGCTTGAGCCCAGTATTCCCAGCACTTAACACTGGTATTTAGTGTGAATGTTTGCAGAATGAATTCGTGTGTGGTTAGCGTGTTTAGTTGTGCCTAACTTTTTTTTATGTTTTTTTTTTTACTTTTGAGAGACAGACAGACAGCGTGAGCAGGGGAGGGTCAGAGAGAGAGGGAGACACAGAATCCAAAGCAGGCTCGAGGCTCTGAGCTAGCTGTCAGCACAGAGCCCGACGTGGGGCTCAAACCCACGAGCCGTGAGATCATGACCTGAGCCAAAGCCAGACGCTTAACCGACTGAGCCCCCCCAGGCGCCCCGGGTGTGCCTAACTTTGGAGAGTAGCCCATTGGCAGTAAAATCTCAGTAGCAACTACTTTTCCATCTTGGCTTTTCACCTTTCAAAAATTGGTTTCTGGGATGCATGGGGTGGCTCAGTGGGTTAAGCGTCCGACCTTTGATCTCAGATCAGGTCTTGTGAGTTCAGGCCCCGTATTGGGCTTTGCACTTGGCGTGGAGTCTAGTTTAAAAAAAAAAATTGGTTCCTAATCACAATCGGCCTTGCTGCTGGGCGATTTGATAGACTTGAGGCCAAACTGAGTCCCATGTCTCCCTTCAACCTCCTGGTGCCTGAAATTCTACTGCTGTGGAACGTTAATGGTTAATCAGTGTGTTCAGTCCGTGACCAGCATTTGAAAATGAATGTTTGGGGCTCATTTATTAGGAATGAATGGCATCCGTCTGTTCACTGGGCGTCTGTTCACATGCTAGGCAGTCGTGCGACAAGCGGAGGAGGAAGGAGCCCCCCTCCCCGAGCTTCCAGTCTAGTGCATCAAGGACGTAGCGGCGCAGAAAGCGGGCAAGAGCCTGCTCGGGGCCCACAGAGCTTTAAATTATTAGAAGAACATGGCCTTCCATTAATTTCATGTCTGGGGGGTGATCAACACGCCAAGGCCCGCGGCGGCGCCTGCTGCGGATTTAATTTGCGGAGTGGGGGTGTTAGGTCTGAGGCGCTTCCGCGAGGCTAATGTTTTTGTTTCTTGTTAATATTTTCAGAAGATGAATTGAATCTTCTGGTTATCATAGTTGATACCAACCCGATCTGGTGGGGAAAGCAAGCGTTAAAGGAGTCTCAGGTAAGACGGCTTGAGGGGGACTTGAGTGATTCTGCTTTAATTTCGTGTGTGTTTATACTGCTTTGTCTTTTAAAAAAAAAACAGCTTTATTAAAATCTTTTACACACCATAAAATTCATCCATTCCGATGTACAAGTCAGTGCTTTTTTAGTAAAAATCACAATAAAACAGTGTAACCATCGCCATGGTTTCATCGTAGAATATTTCTGCCGCCCCAGAACGCTCCCTCGGCCCGCTCACGGTGCGTGCCCCTCCCCGCGCCGCCGGCGCCCTCGGTCTGGACCTTCCATCTGTTCCAGGCAGTGCGCAGGCCTTTAAAGGAAACCTATTTTGAAATACCTTACTTTGAAATAACTACGGACTCATAAGAAATTATTTTTAAAAAATGGTGCAGAGAGGTCCCGCGGACCCCGCTCCGGCTCCTCCAGTGCCTGCACCGCGTGTATCTGAGTTCGGTCGTGAAGCCAGGAAATTGGCCTCCGTCCGCTCTTCAGACCTTGCTCAGTTCACAACGGTTTTCCATCCACTCGTGTGCACGTGTGGTGCCGCGCTGTCCTGTCACATGCACATTTGTGTGGCTGCCGCCGCAGTCAAGGCGTGAGCTGTTGCATCACGCAGGAGCTCCCTTGTGCACCTTACAAAATTTTTTTTTAAATGTTTATTTTTGAAAGAGAGAAGACAGACAGAGCAGGAGCAGGGGAGGGGCAGAGAGAGAGAGAGACCCAGAATCTGAAGCAGGCTCCAGGTTCCGAGCTGTCAGCACAGAGCCCGATGTGGGGCTCGAACCCACAGACTGTGAGATTGTGACCTGAGCCAAAGTCGGACGCTTAACCGACTGAGCTCCCCAGGTGCTGCAAAAGTTTTTAATTTTGATCAAGTCCAGTTTCTCAATATTTAAAAATTATAGCTTGTGCTTCTGGTGCTATAAGAATTCTCAACCTTGCTCTCGGTATTAAAGATTTTCTCCAGTGTCTTCTGTGAAAAGTTCTACATGTAAATCCATAATCCAGGAGGGCCTGGCCGGCTCGGTCCACAGAGCATGCAACTCATGATCTCAGGGTCGAGAATTCAAGCCTCACATTAGGGGGGTAGAGATTACTTAAAAATAAAATCTTAAAAAAAACAGTAATAAATCCACAATCCATTTTGAATTAATTTTTAATAAGCTGTGAAATTTAAGTTGAGCTTTCATTTTTTTGCCTCTGTATAATCCAGTTGCTCCAGCGCCAGTTTAAAAAGATGACTCTTGGGGCACCTGGGTGGCTCAGTCGGTTAAGCGTCTGACTTTGACTCAGGTCATGATCTCACAGTTCGTGGGTTCGAGCCCCCTGTCAGGCTCTGTGCTGACAGCTAGCTCAGAGCCTGGAGCCTGCTTCCAATTCTGTGTCTCCCTCTCTCTCTCTGACCCTCCCCTGCTTGTGCTCTGTCTCTCAAAAAATAATTAAAAACTTAAAAAAAAAAAAAAAGATGACTCTCTCTCCACTGAATGGCTTTTGCGGCCTTGTCAAAAATCACGTGGGTGCACCTGAGTGGGTGTGTATTGGGTGCTCTTTCTGTTCCTTTGATCTCTGTGACTCTCCCTCCACCACTACCACAGGGTCTTGATTACGATAGCTGGAGAGTAAGTCTTGGGCTCCCCCTGGCTGGTTCCCCCCATTTTATTCTTTTTCAAAAGTATTTTTTAAAACTATTCTAGTTCCTCTTCTTTTCCATTTAGATTTAGAAATTTTTTTTAATGTTTACATTATTTATGATGGGGGGGTGGTGCGGAGGGAGAGGGACAGAGAGAGGGAGACACACAATTGGAAGCAGGCTCCAGGCTCCGAGCTGTCAGCACAGAGCCCGATGCGGGGCTCAAACCCAGGAACTGTGAGATCATGACCTGAGCCGAAGCTGGATGCTTAACCGACTGAGCCCCCGGGTGCCCCATGTGTCATTGTGTCTTGATCCAGTATCCCGAGACTTTAATGAACTCATCTGCTAGTCCTGGCAGGGCTTTGTAGATTCCTGGGGATTTTGTACACAGAGACACAGTTTTACTTTTTCCTTTTCAACGCATAAAGCTTTTGATTCCTTCTCTTGCTTTATTGTGCTGGTTAGGACTCCCAGTTCTGTTTCCAAGGAGATGCTGAGGGTGGACGTCCTTACCTCATTCCCAGGGTTGGGGGGAAGGCGTGGCCTCCGCCGTTAAGTGTGATGCTGGTGTGGACTGTTTGCACTTACTCTTTATCCAGCTGCGGAGGCTCTCAGCCCTCCTCATGAATGGCGTTTGAATTACGTCAGCTGCTCTCTCTGCGCCCATTCATAGTTTTTCTTCTTTAGCCACTCAGTACGATGGATTACATGGACTGGTTTTCAAATACTGAGTCTGCCTTGGATAAACCCCACTTGGATTCAGTTTGCTAATATTTTGTTCAGAACTTTGATATCTATGTTCATGAGAGATAAGTGAGAGTGCGAGCAGGGGAGAGGCAGGGAGAGGGACAGCGGATCCGAAGCGGGCTCTGTGATGACCGCAGAGAGCCGGATGTGGGACTTGAACCCCTGAGTTGTGGGATCGTGACCTGAGTCAAAGTTGGATGCCTAAGTGAGCCACCCAAGTGCCACATCTTGTTCTTTTTGTGTACTACCTTTTAAGTTTATTTATTGATTTTGAGAGAGAGGGACAGAGTGTGCAAGTGGGTGAGGGGGAGAGAGAGAGGCGGAGAGAGAGAATTCCAAGCAGGCTCCACGCTGTCACCATGGATCCCTACGTGGGGGTCGAACTCACGAACTGTAATTATCATGACCTGGCTGAAACCAAGAGCCGGATCCTTAACCGATTTGAGCCACCCAGGCGCCCGCCTTTGGCCGGCTTTGGCGTAAGGGTGAGACTGGCTTCATAAAATGAATTGGGAAGGCTTCTGTTTTCTGGAACAGATTGTTTTGAATTTGGTGTCCATTCTTTAAGTAGCAGTGAGATTGTCTGGGCCTGGAGTTTGGGGGAGGGTTTAAACTATGAATTAAAATTTTGGTAGTTATTAAAGTTGTGAATGATCTTTCTGGTATTGGGTGAGTTTTGGCTATGTGTCGTGTTTTGATTTTGCTGTCCACTTAGTGTGATGTCGCTCAGGTTCATCCGTGTTTGGCACGTACCGGCGGCTCCTTTTTACCACTGAGTAGTATTTTGTGCGGACGTAGCTCTTGTTAGTCTGTCGATGAACGTTTGGATTGGTTCCACTTTTTGACTCTTAGGAATGATGCCTGAATAATTCTCAAACAAGTGTCCGTGCGGGGGCCTGTGTTCGCATTTCTCTTGAGTAGCTAGATGCCTGTGAGTTGAATTGCTGGGTCAAGTGGTAAGCTTAGGTTTAACTTTCTAAGATGCTGCCAGACTTACAGAGTGGCTCGCCGTTTCCCGTCCCCTCCAGCGTGGACGAGTTCGAGTCTCATCTCATCCTCGCCAACACTTGTCTTTTCTACTGTAGTCACTCCGGCGAGTGGTATCTCGTTGTGGTTTTAATTTGCGTTTCCTTAATGACTGTTGTATATATAATGTCTATCTATTCTATATGTAGTACATGCTTATTAGCTGTCATACTTTCTTCTTCTTTTTAAGTTTATTTATTTACTTTGAGAGAGAAAGACTGTGAGCAGGGGAAGGGCAGAGACAGAGAGGCAGAGAGAATCCAAAGCAGGCTCTGTGGTGTCAGTGCCGAGCCCGACGTGGGGCTCGAGCTCACAGACCATGAGGTCATGACCTGAGCCGAGATCAAGAGTCGGATGCTTGACGGACAGACTGAGCCACCCAGGCGCCCCGTCATATTTTCTTAGTTGAAATGCATATTCAGTTAATATGCCCAATTTTAAAATTGGGCTGTTTGTTTTCTTATTATTGAGTTGTAAGAATTCTTCATATATTCTTGGGGCACCTGGGTGGCCCAGTCGGTTGAGCGTCTGACTTCAGCTCAGGTCCTGGTCTCGCATTCGTGGGTTTAAGCCCCGTGTTGGACTCTGTGCTGACAGCTCAGAGCCTGGAGCCTGTGTTCCGATTCTGTGTCTCCCTCTCTCTCTGACCCTCCTCTGGTCACGCTGTCTCTCTCTCTCTCTCTCTCTCTCTCTCTCTCTCTCTCTCTCTCTCAAAAATAAATAAAAAATTTTAAAAAATTTTTAAAAAGCATTTAAAAAAAGAATCCTTCATGTATTCTGGATATAAGGCTTTTTCCAAGTATATGATTTACAAATATTTTCTCCTGGTCTGTGACTTTGTGGCTTATCTCTTCATTTTTTTAATGGTGTCTTTTTTAAAGTCAGCTTTATCCAGGGAGACCTGACTGGCTTAGTCAGTAGAGCGTGTGACGCATGATCTCGGGGTCTTGAGTTCAAGCCCCACATTGGGCATAGAGCATACTTAAAAAAAAGAATAGAAAAAGAAAAATCAAAGTTACAGTCAGTTTTATTGAGATATAATTGACATGCAGTGACTAGCACGTATTTCAAGTGCTTGATGTTTTTGCATCTGTACATTCATGCAGCTATCACCTCAATCAGAATGACGAGCATAGAAATCTGTGACCCGCAGGAGTTTCATCATGTTCCTTTATCCTGCCACTTCTCTCTGGGCAATCAGTGATCTGTTTCGTCATCATAGAGTAGTTTACACTTTCTGGATTTTTATATAAATGGAATCAAACAATATGTAGTGGGATTTCTTTTGGTCTGTTTCTTTACTCAGCATAATTATTTTGAGATCTGTCCATGTTGTCACAGTCATTGATGCCTTTCTGTTGTGAACGGGATCCCATTGTGTAGACAGACTTCCACATCGCTGCACATTACCCGCCTACACCTCGGAAACCTTTTATTCTGAACGCTCATCAGTGGTATGGGAGCATTCCTTTTTTTTTTTTTTTGTACCCAAATAAGATGTTCTCTTTCCTTGTTTTTTTTTTTTTTTTAATTTTTGAAGCTTATTTATTTATTTTGCGAGAGAGTGAGAGCGAGCACAAGCATGGGAGGGGCAGAGAGAGGGGGAGAGAGAATCCCAAGCAAGACTCTGCACTGTCAGTGTGGAGCCAGACACGGGGTTCGAACTCACAAACCGTGAGGTCATGACCTGAGCCAAAACCAAGAGTCAGACGCTTAACCGACTGAGCCACCAGATGCCCCCCTTTTTTCTTAAGTTTATTTATTACTTTTTGGGGGGCTTGGCAGAGGCAGGGGGAGAGGAGGAGAGAGAGGGAGAGAGAGAATCCCAAGCAGGTTCTGTGCTGTCAGCACGGAGCCCAGCTCAGGACTTGATCTCACGGAAGGTGAGATCCTGACCCGAGCTGAAACCAAGAGTCAGACGCTTCACCGACTGAGCCCCCCGGGGCCCCCCTCTCCCCTTGTTTTGTCCTTTGCCCGTATGATTTGCCATAAAAGCTACTTTAGTTTGCTTTTAGTATATTTGATGGCCTCTTGTATTTCTCCCTTGGGGCATTGCACATTTTCCTCCGTGGGTATTTTTTAAAAACGATTTGTGGATGCTCTTGATGTTAAAAAGTTCACCTTTTGCTTGTCATATGTTGCAGTTATTTTTTTCCAGTTTGTAATTTGCCTTTCACTTTTGTTCATGGTCACCTTTTTGCCATATAGAAATTTTAATAGATTTGTTTTGTATATTTTTAAATAAAGTGAAATTTATCAGTGTTTTATTTGCTGCCTGACGTACTTTTTCCTTTAAGAGAAACATGCTTCATTCCAGGATCATGAATATATGCTCCTCCGTGTTTTAGTAGTACCGGTACTCACGAGAGTGTAAGCTCCATGCAGGAAGGGCTCCCTGCCCGGCGTCCCCCGGGGGCCCAGCGTGCTAGGGACTGAGCGAACTGGGAGCGTTTACAGATCACCAGTTTCATCAGTTCGTGTTAATCGTCTGTTCTGCATGGTGATGGTTTCCTAGTAATTTTATCAGAGAGTATGTAACATGCTTACTGCCCTTAAATGTTGTACAGAAAGTGTTTGGGGAACAACGAATGCACTGATGTAGAAATCACCTCAGATAAGTAAGGTTAGAGGGCTCGTTTTCAGGTGCTGTGGTTCACGGCTTTGGAGGCGGGAGCGCTTGAGCAGGTTGTCGGCAGTGAAACAGACGATGTCTAAAAATGAAATCTTCATCATTTCGAGACCTAACCTCGTTATTTGGGGAGCTGCTTTATCTTTTCTCATGGTTTCTGTTTTCCCACAGTTCACTTTATCAAAATGCATAGATGCCGTGATGGTGCTGGGAAATTCTCATTTATTCATGAACCGCGCCAACAAGCTCGCCGTGATAGCCAGTCACATTCAGGAAAGGTATGGCCGTCGTGGCTGCCGGCTCGGTGCCAGCGCTCCTGAGCCGGCGTGCGCTGTCCCCTTCGGTACCGCGAGCGCGTCTGTCCTCTGTAGCGCCGGCCCGGCCCGTGTTAAGAGCATCAGGGATCCGCACGTGTACGTTTGAAGGGAATGACTGTGGAAACCGCGTGAGCTGACATCTGATAGAGTCGCGTCACGTGCACGTGTCACATCCAGAGTCGGGGGGACCGTGGAGGCAGAGAGCAGGGAGGACGTCGGGCCGGGCAGGCAGCCCCTTCCCTGTTGTCCCTGTGGGCCCGCCCCGAGAGCAGGCCAGCGGGGGCTGTGGGGCCGTGTCCTTGCAGCCGTTCTGGGCCCCTGCGGAGTCCGCGGGGTGTGGGGTTCCTCCGCCCCCTGGGGGGGGGGTTCTGGTGCTGCAGATACGGGTCCTCTCGGTAGGTAGGCTTTTAACCCAGGCAGCTACCCCTTCTGGTGCTCAGGCCAAGAAACAGTGACCTTTTCTTTTCTCTTCTCTTTTCTTCTTTTCTCATTCTTTTTTTAAATGTTTATTTAATTTTGAGAAAGAGGGAGAACACAGGCAGGGGAGGGGCAGAGAGAGAGGGAGACACAGAATCGGAAGCAGCTCCAGGCTCTGAGCTGTCAGCACAGAGCGTGACGCGGGGCTTGAACCCACAAACCGCGAGATCATGACCCGAGCCGAAGTCGGACGCCTCACCGACTGCGCCGCCCAGGTGCCCCAACAGTGACCTTTTTCTAACACGAATGTGGAGACCGGCCGCGTGCGAGTCACTTCGGGATCGGTGTGTGGGTGTGCGGCTTCTCTGCGGACGTGACTGTGTACACGGTTCATATTTTCACGATTCATTTTGACCGTGCTTTGCACGTACACGCCGGCCGTAGAGTCTGGTTCCCCGTGTGAGACGCAGCTCTTGTGTGTCGTACTTAGGAGCGACTCTTGTTTCCCGGCCTGGCTCCTAAGGGGCGGAGGCCTCACGCTTCTCGGTTGCTGGGGCTGCTGTCTCGGCCTCCGGAAAGCGCCCGCGAGCCCCCAGGCACGTGCTCGCCCCGTGACCGCCGGGCACTCTGCGCAGACCTGGTTATCAAAAGAAAACTATAAAAGGCACAGGGGTCACTCGTTAGAAAAATCAAAGATGTGTTTTTACACGATGACTATAAAAGTCACGGAGCACTGGGAGGGTCTTTTCAGGGACCCGTGGACCAGATTTGAGTCACGGGGGCAGGTAAACAGCCCTCAGATAACAAACCCGCCGTAAGCTGGAGCTCGGTGGGACTGTCCTCCCGGTGGCGTCTGCGGAAGTGGAGGGAGAGCCACCTCGAGCGCTCCGAGGGCCCGGGGCCCGTACAGGCTTCGTGTCCTCTCACTTTCGAGGAAACAGAGGGGTCACTAGAACATTCTCTGTGGCTGACTCGTGTTGGCCAATTATCACAGAATCTTCCGGGGCAGAATTGGTGTGGTTTTTGTTTGTTGTCTCTGCTGAATTTCATCTGGGCGTTCGGTGAGGACAGGGTCCTGGTGTAACTCGTGCTTTTTCCCCGCTGTTTCAGTCGGTTCTTGTATCCTGGGAGGAACGGCAGACTTGGGGACTTTTTTGGAGACCCTGGCAACCCTCCTTCCGAATTCAGCCCCTCCGGGAGCAAAGACGGCAAATACGAGTTGTTCACCGCAGCGAATGAAGTTATTGCGGAGGAAATTAAAGACCTCATGACCAAGAGTAATGGATTTCCTTACCCCTTACATATTTTTTTACAATTGCAGTTGAAAGTGGAGGCCCTTGGGGCGCCTGGGTGGCTCAGTCAGTTAGGCCTCCGTCTTCGCTCAGGTCAGATCCCATGTTCCTGGGTTTGAGCCCCGCGTCAGGCTCTGTGCTGACAGCTCGCTCAGAGCCTGGAGCCTGCTTCCGGTTCTGTGTCTCCTTCTCTCTCTGCCCCTCCCCCTCTCATGCTCTGTCTCTCTCTGTATCAAAAAAATAAAACATTAAAAAAAAAAAAAAGAAAGTGGAGGCCCTTGAGGCTCGAGGTCCAGAGATCCGGGGCTCCTGTTTACTTGCGCGCTCTCTCTCTCTCTTTTCGTTTGTAAAGTAATTTTCATCACACCCTGGGCCTTGTTTGCCGGACCTCACCAGCGTCTCACGCTGTCCGCCAGCGTCTACTTCCTGGAACCCACACTTAGCATCTAAGGAGACCCTTCTGTCCTGGTTTTCCTCTTTTGGGACTGCTCTCCCATTTCTGACTTTTCCTTCATCTTGTCCCATAAAAAATAGGTTTTTTTAATTCTGCATGTTCTTTTTCTTCCTCTGTAAGTTTTCATCCACTCGTATCTTTAGTTATCGTTTCTGTGTGAACGCTTCCCAACCTTTGTCTCTAGTACAGCCTCTCTCTCAGCAGATGCCTCCACAGAGGTGTCCGCAGTCTGGCCAGCACGCCCCAGACCGGGTTCATCATCTCTCCCTCCCCGGCACACCGCCGTTTCCGCCCCCACCCCCCCACCCCGCCCAGTTTCTGCCACGCCCATCCACCTGCTTTTCCAAATTCAAAACATTCATTTTTGACTCTTTCCTGCTCACATTCACCACCTAGTCAGTTATGATATCCTGTTAGTTTAGCCTTAGAAGTCCCTCCAAAATCTGACTCTGTCATCTCACTCAACTCCGGCACCATTGGCATTTTGGGCTGATGATTCTTTGTTGTGGGGACTGTCCTGTGCTTTGGGGGATAGTTAGCAGCATCCCTGTCCGAGACATTAGATGCCGTAACACCCCCGGTGGGGATAAC